>JAJEJH010001820.1:0-2500 GCA_026122585.1 Anacardium occidentale
AGGCACACTGTGGCCTTGATGTGCAGGCCATTTGTGCACAGCAAGGCACATGTGGGCACACCATGGCACAACAACAACACCAACGCATGTAAAAATCCAATGTCATGATTTTGACCCGAAATTTTGTATGGGGATAGATAAAAATCATAGGAATCGAGGAAAAAAAGCGAAAATGAAAAATATTCGGTAAAAAAATATTTACGATTTTTCGAATTTTAAAGCTTTGAAAAATCGTAAAAAATAGAGGGACTGGAATTTCAGGCCGGGATTGGCTTTATCGTGCTCCTAAAAATGTCTATTTTATTGGGGCAAAATATTGTACGGGAAGTTTTAAACTTTGTGCAAGAGTTTTTTCTAAGTAAGCATTGTAGTGCACGTTGAGGGGCAAAATCAGCCCACTGGTGCAGGCCATTGGTGCACTGGCAGGCACACTGTGGCCTTGATGTGCAGGCCATTTGCGCACAACAAGGCACATGTGGGCACACCATGGCACAACAACAACACCAACGCATGTAAAAATCCAATGTCATGATTTTGACCCGAAATTTTGCATGGGGATAGATAAAAATCATAGGAATCGAGGAAAAAAAGCGGAAATGAAAAATATTGCGTAAAAAAATATTTACGATTTTTCGAATTTTAAAGCTTTGAAAAATCGTAAAAAATAGAGGGACTGGAATTTCAGGCCGGGATTGGCTTTATCGTGCTCCTAAAAATGTCTATTTTATTGGGGCAAAATATTGTACGGGAAGTTTTAAACTTTGTGCAAGAGTTTTTTCTAAGTAAGCATTGTAGTGCACGTTGAGGGGCAAAATCAGCCCACTGGTGCAGGCCATTGGTGCACTGGCAGGCACACTGTGGCCTTGATGTGCAGGCCATTTGCGCACAACAAGGCACATGTGGGCACACCATGGCACAACAACAACACCAACGCATGTAAAAATCCAATGTCATGATTTTGACCCGAAATTTTGCATGGGGATAGATAAAAATCATAGGAATCGAGGAAAAAAAGCGGAAATGAAAAATATTACGTAAAAAAATATTTACGATTTTTCGAATTTTAAAGCTTTGAAAAATCATAAAAAATAGAAGGACTGGAATTTCAGGCCGGGATCGGCTTTATCGTGCTCCTAAAAATGTCTATTTTATTGGGGCAAAATATTGTACGGGAAGTTTTAAACTTTGTGCAAGAGTTTTTTCTAAGTAAGCATTGTAGTGCACGTTGAGGGGCAAAATCAGCCCACTGGTGCAGGCCATTGGTGCACTGGCAGGCACACTGTGGCCTTGATGTGCAGGCCATTTGCGCACAACAAGGCACATGTGGGCACACCATGGCACAACAACAACACCAACGCATGTAAAAATCCAATGTCATGATTTTGACCCGAAATTTTGCATGGGGATAGATAAAAATCATAGGAATCGAGGAAAAAAAGCGGAAATGAAAAATATTGCGTAAAAAAATATTTACGATTTTTCGAATTTTAAAGCTTTGAAAAATCGTAAAAAATAGAGGGACTGGAATTTCAGGCCGGGAAGTTTTAAACTTTGTGCAAGAGTTTTTTCTAAGTAAGCATTGTAGTGCACGTTGAGGGGCAAAATCAGCCCACTGGTGCAGGCCATTGGTGCACTGGCAGGCACACTGTGGCCTTGATGTGCAGGCCATTTGTGCACAACAAGGCACATGTGGGCACACCATGGCACAGCAACAATACCAATGCATGTAAAAATCCAATGTCATGATTTTGACCAGAAATTTTGCATGTGGATAGATAAAAATCATAGGAATCGAGTTAAAAAAGCGGAAATGAAAAATATTGCGTAAAAAAATATTTACGATTTTTTGAATTTTAAAGCTTTGAAAAATCGTAAAAAATAGAGGGACTGGAATTTCAGGCCGGGATCGGCTTTATTGAACTTTGTGCGGGAGTTTTTTTAAAGTCAGCATTGTAGGGCACGTTGAGGGGCAAAAACAGCCCACTGGTGCTGGCCATTGGTGCACAGCAGGGCACATCATGACACAACAGTGCACAACGGCATCACCAACGCATGGGAAAATCCTGTATCGTGATTTTGACTGAAAATTTTACATATTTACAATTAAAAATGATAGGAATTAAGGAAAGAAAATGGAGACGGAAAATATTGTGTAAAAAAATATTTACGATTTTTTAAATGTAACAACTTCGCATGCGGGCATCAGCAGAGGACAAGCCCAGGTGCGCCCACTCACGACTGAAGAACGCGGCCCGTGCAAAGACCATGGGCATTAGCAACCAGGTCAGGCCAGCCCGCGTGCGCGGGCAAGAAACGGATGCCCGCCCGTGGGCAGTAGAGGACAAGCCCATGTGCACGTGCGAGCGACTCAGGACAAGCCCCTTATTTCAGCCCACGTGAGCACAGAGGCAGATCAGGCCAGCACGTGAGCGCAGAGGCAGATCAGGCCAGCACGTGAGCGCGCAGGCAAAGTACCATGGTGGTTGCCAGTGTGCAGCAC
>JAJEJH010001820.1:12500-16847 GCA_026122585.1 Anacardium occidentale
GGCGCAGCAACAGCACCATTGCATGTAAAAATCGAAGTTTGTAATTTTGACCCGAAATTTTGCTCGTGGGTAGATAAAAATCATAGACATCGAGGAAAAAAAGCTGAAATCAAAAATATTGTGTAAAAAAATATTTACGATTTTTTGAATTTAAAAACTTTAAAAAATCGTAAAAAATAGTAGGATGAGAATTTCGGATCGGGATCGGCTTTATCGTGCTCCTAAAAATGTCTATTTTATTGGGGCAAAATATTGTACCGGAAGTTTTAAACTTTGTGCGGGAGTTTTTTTCGAGTAAGCGTTGTACTGCACGTTGATGGGTAAAAACAGCCCACTGGTGTAGGCCATTGGTGCACAGTCAGGCATACTGTGACCTAGATGTGCAGGCCATTGGTGCACAACAAGGCACATATGGGCACACCATGGCACAACAACAACACCATTGCATGCAAAAATTGAAGTTTCTGATTTTGACCCGAAATTTTGCTCATGGGTAGATAAAAATCATAGAAATCGAGGAAAAAAAGCGGAAATGAAAAATATTGTGTAAAAAAATATTTACGATTTTTCGAATTTAAAAACTTTGAAAAATCGTAAAAAATAGTAGGACGGGAATTTTGGGTTGGGATCGGCTTTATCGTGCTACTAAAAATGTATATTTTGTTGGGGCAAAATATTGTACGGGGAGTTTTAAACTTTGTGTGGGAGTTTTTTCCGAGTAAGCGTTGTACTGCACGTTGAGGGGCAAAAGCAGCCCACTGGTACAGGCCATTGGTGCACAAACAGGCACACTGTAGCCTAGATGTGCAGGCCATTGGTGCACAACAAGGCACATGTGGGCACACCATGGCACAGCAACGGCACCATTGCATGCAAAAATCGAAGTTTGTGATTTTGACCCGAAATTTTTCTCGTGGATAGATAAAAATCATAGAGATCGAGGAAAAAAAACGGAAATGGAAAATATTGTGTAAAAAAATATTTACGATTTTTTGAATTTAAAAACTTTGAAAAATCGTAAAAAATAGTATGACGAGAATTTCGGATCGGGATCGGCTTTATCGTGCTCCTAAAAATGTCTATTTTTTTAGGGCAAAATATTGTACCGCAAGTTTTAAACTTTGTGCGGGAGTTTTTTCCGAGTAAGCGTTGTACTGCACGTTGATGGGCAAAAACAGCCCACTGGTGCAGGCCATTGGTGCACAGTCAGGCACCCTGTGGCGTAGATGTGCAGGCCATTGGTGCACAGCAAGGCACATATGGGCACACCATGGCGCAACAACAGCACCAACGCATGCAAAAATCGAAGTTTGTGATTTTGACCCGAAATTTTGCTTGTGGGTAGATAAAAACCATAGGAGTTGAGGAAAAAAAGCAGAAATGAAAAATATTGTGTAAAAAAATATTTACGATTTTTCGAATTTAAAAAATTTGAAAAATCGTAAAAAATAGTACGACGGGAATTTTGGATCGGGATCGGCTTTATCGTGCTCCTAAAAATGTCTATTTTTTTAGGGCAAAATATTGTACCAGAAGTTTTAAACTTTGTGCGCGAGTTTTTTCCGAGTAAGCGTTGTACTGCACGTTGATGGGCAAAAACAGCCCACTGGAGTAGGCCATTGGTGCACAGCAAGGCACACTGTGGCCTAGATGTACAGGCCACTGGTGCACAGCAAGGCATATGTGGGCACACCATGGCACAACAACAACACCAACACATGAAAAAAATCCAATGTCATGATTTTGACCCGAAATTTTGCATGTGGATAGATAAAAAACATAGGAATCGAGGAAAAAAAGCGGAAATGAAAAATATTGCGTAAAAAAATATTTACGATTTTTTGAATTTTAAAACTTTGAAAAATCGTAAAAAATAGAGGGACGGGAATTTCAGGCCGGGATCGACTTTATCGTGCTCCTAAAAATGTCTATTTTATTGGGCAAAAATATTTTACGGGAAGTTTTAAACTTTGTGCGGGAATTTTTTTTAAGTAAGCATTGTAGTGCACGTTGAGGGGCAAGAACAGCCCACTGGTGCAGGCCATTGGTGCACAGCAAGGCACACTGTGGCCTTGATGTGCAGGCCATTGGTGCACAACAAGGCACATGTGGGCATACCATGGCACAACAACAACACCAACACATGCAAAAATCCAATGTCATGATTTTGACCCGAATTTTTGCATGTAGATAGACAAAAAACATAGGAATCGAGAGAAAAAAGTGGAAATGAAAAATATTGCGTACAAAAATAGTTACGATTTTTTGAATTTTAAAACTTTGAAAAATCGTAAAAAATAGAGGGATGGGAATTTCAGGCCGAGATCGACTTTATCGTGCTCCTACAAATGTCTATTTTGTTGGGGCAAAATATTGTACGGGAAGTTTTAAACTTCATGCGGGAGTTTTTTCTAAGTAAGCATTGTAGTGCACGTTGAGGGGCAAAAACAGCCCATTGGTGCAAGCCATTGGTGCACAGCAAGGCACAGGCAGACACACTGTGGCCTAGACGTACAGGCCATGGGTGCACAACAAGGTAAAAATCCAATGTCACGATTTTGACCCAAAATTTTGCATGTGGATAGATAAAAACATAGGAATCGAGAAAGAAAAACGGAAATGAAAAATATTACGTAAAAAAATATTTACGATTTTTCGAATTTTAAAACTTTGAAAAATCGTCAAAAATAGAGGGACAGGAATTTCAGGCCGGGATCGACTTTATCATGCTCTTAAAAATGTCTATTTTGTTGGGGCAAAATATTGTACGGGAAGTTTTAAACTTTGTACGGAAATTTTTTCTAAGTAAGCATTGTAGTGCACGTTGAGGGGCAAAATAAGCCCACTGGTGCAGGCCATTGGTGCACAGCAAGGCACACTGTGGCCTTGATGTGCAAGTCATTGGTGCACAACAAGGCACATGTGGGCACACCATGGCACAGCAACAACACCAACGCATGCAAACATCCAATGTCATGATTTTGACCCGAATTTTTGCATGTGGATAGACAAAAAACATAGGAATCAAGAAAAAAAAGCGGAAATGAAAAATATTGCGTAAAAAAATGTTTACGATTTTTTGAATTTTAAAACTTTGAAAAATCGTAAAAAATAGAGGGACGGGAATTTTAGGTCGGGATCGACTTTATCGTGCTCCTAAAAATGTGCATGTTGTTGATGCGAAAGATTGTACGGGAGTTTTTTTAAAGTCAGCATTGTACTGCACGTTGAGGGGCAAAAACAGCCCACTGGTGCTGGCCATTGGTGCACAGCAAGGCACATCATGACACAACAGTGCACAACGGCATCACCGACGCATGGGAAAAGCCTGTATCGTGATTTTGACTGAAAATTTTACATATTTACAATTAAAAATGATAGGAATTAAGGAAAGAAAATGGAGACGGAAAATATTGTGTAAAAAAATATTTACGATTTTTTAAATATAACAACTTCGCATGCGGGCATCAGCAGAGGACAAGCCCAGGTGCGCCCACTCACGACTGAAGAACGCGGCCCGTGCAAAGACCATGGGCATTAGCAACCAGGTCAGGCCAGCACGCGTGCGCGGGCAAGAAACGGATGCCCGCCCGTGGGCAGTAGAGGACAAGCCCATGTGCACGTGCGAGCGACTCAGGACAAGCCCCTTATTTCAGCCCACGTGAGCACAGGGGCAGATCAGGCCAGCACGTGAGCGCAGAGGCAGATCAGGCCAGCACGTGAGCGCGCAGGCAAAGTACCATGGTGGTTGCCAGTGTGCAGCACATCTGCGACCCTTAACCTCTGGTGCGCGCGCAAGCAGATCAGGCCAGACGCATGTGCGCGCACAAGCCCCTCATTTCAGCCCACGTAAGCGCGCCAGGAACATGTTGCAGGCAGGACAAAGTGCCGTGGTGGTTGCCAGCGTGCAGCACATCTGCCCATCTTAACCTCTGGTGAGCGCGCTAGGAACGTGTTACAGGCAGGACTGAATGCCGTGGTGGTCGCCAGCGCGCTGCACATGTGCTCATCTTAACCTCTGGTTGCCGCGCAGAAGCCCCTCCTGCCAGGCCACGCGCGCGCTCAATCAGATCGGAACTGCATATGTGCGTGCGCACGCAGCTCGTACCAACCCATCTGTGCGCTCAAGAAGCTCAGACCAACCCGTGCGCGCGCGCGCTCCCACGAGACTGAGGCTTAGACTGGCGCCCGTGACACTTAGCGTGGCGGGCCAGAGCTGCAGAGCCTGTTTCCGACCCGCACGCATGGCTGCTTTCCCCCGCACATGGGGCTTTAGTGCGCATGTGGGCGGGGGCAAGACAGGGCATGGCCCCAGGCAGGGCTGGTGCTTGCTTGCACGCGCACGCA
>JAJEJH010001821.1:0-16841 GCA_026122585.1 Anacardium occidentale
AAATTTATAACCGCAAGACCCAACAGACCATAACTGTACACTAAAAACTGGTATGGAGCCCTCTCCTGTCAACCACAGTCCACCCGCTCCTCGCCAGCAGCAACCAAACCTAAAAAGGAAGGAAGAAGGAAAGAAATGAGTGATAAAAATCACCCAGTAAACGATCTTTACTTCCCTCAACCCAAGCAAACATACAAGCAAACACATACCTGGCCTTGGCCTTAACATTCATCTAATCGCTTGTTGGAACTGGATACTGCTTATTCTGATTGTTGCTTAACTGATTAACTGAATCTCATTATTAATTCATGTCATGAATTATATGTCATGTCATGCTGAATAAAACTGAATATGCATGCATCTGAGTTTATATATATCCGAAGATACCTGTTGTGCTGATCAGACTGATGAACACAAGGATTCGATATCTTAGCCATGTGGGCTGAACAGTCTAGCTGAGGGCTAGAAAGCTGAAAATGCTATGCTAAACGATCTGACCGCAGTCAGAAGGCTGAAATCCCACAGATGCCCCCTCGAGTTCACACAAACTCTAACCCGGATATCAGGTTCTGAATGCTAAAAGCTAAATGCTACTGAATTTGGATCCTTTGATCCTTTCTCATGCTGCATATCATGCTATGAAATGCTTATGCAGCCTTAATTATCTTATCTCATTCTTACCTGATGCTAATTAGCCTTTAAATTGGTTTCCTATGCTTAATAATTCATTTTAATCAATTTCTGGAAAATTTTGCTGGTGTATGGGCGTGTGGGCAAAGCATACGAGTGTGCGGGCAAAGCACACGGGCGTGCATGGCAAAGGCACACGAGCGTGTGCATAAACGCACGGGGTTGTGCGCTGGCCGTGTAGCCGGTCGTGCTCGCTTCTGAAAAATCTACGCAAAACACTGAAAGAATAGGCACACGGTCGTGTCCCTCAAGACACACAGGCGTGTCCTCTGCAAACAGGTCGTGCACACTTCATGCACACGGGCATGTCCCTACAGAAACAAAGGCACACGGGCGTGCTCATGCGGGCACACGGGCGTGTGTCTTACTCTGCATCGACAACACTCACCTAGAATTTGCAAGAACCCAACCAAAACACAACCAAACTCAAATTAACTGAAAGCATGCATTTCTAACACTTTAACATGCATACAAAGCACTTCAATTTCATCCTTAATCAATCACAACTCAATCCATCATGAAAATCATTCATTTCTCTCACATACACACACAAGCATAAGCAAGCATGGTTCATGGGTGGAAATCAACATCTCAAGCATCATTTCATCACATATCAACATATAAACATCTCATAAACATGCTGGAAACGTAAACAAACATTTGCAAGCATCATCAGTCATCAAATGTAAGTTGGGAGATGCAAGGAAGAAGCAAGGAAACACTTACCTCTTGCCATGGCTACTGGAATCTCAACTCTATCTATTCTCTTCCTTCTCTAGCTGGATTGGAAGTTGTTGGATGCTGAATCTCAGTTATAGGGCTGAGAACAACTGAAAACAAGAGAAACTTTGGCTAAAAATGGGATAAGTTGGGTGAGAAAACACTTAAATCTCCCATCTCTCTCCTCCAACCCACCTGCATGGGCGTGTAGGGCACAGTACACAGGAGTGCACAAGGGAAAATGAATAAACTTTATTTTTCGAGCTACGCATGATAGAAACCTCCCAAAAGGAATCATGCGAAAGCCACACAGGCACTGAAAATTTACTATCTCACCCCTAAACTCTAATCTATTACTAAATCTCACATCTAACCACCACACTCTACCCCTAAGGGCTTTTCTAATCCTGGGATGCTACAGAATTTGGATTACTTTTTCGTATTTATAAGACAAAGAGAGAAGATAAATTCAATGAATTTAAGTATTTATAATTCAAAAATATGATTCTTAAAATTTATTCATATTTTAAGTAAATTAAAAACATAATAATCACAAATTTAATCTCAATTTAATAAATAATGATAGCTTTTGTTTCTGGACACAATCATACTTTCTTTTGAAATTATTCTCATTATCTTTGAATAAGAGACTTATTTGTGTTTTTTCTTTCAAAGTTTATTGAATATATTTAACAGTCAGATGAGTTTGACTCGGTAATTAAACCGTGACTTGATACTATTCATTCGATTCAAGTCTAAATCAAATTAATTTGATAATCAAAATGAGTTTGAACTTTGATCTAGACTATATTGACCATTAATTCTTAATTACCAGTATGATTAATTCAATTAAAATCTTTAATCTAAGTTGATTAGCAGTTAAACCGATAATTTTATATCAATTCATGAATCAAGCACAAGTCAAATACATAATGCATAAAAATGTTAAAAAAAATACCTTAAATTATGTTTTTCTTTCTAATTCCTAATTATTTTGTCACTCTTTGATATCACATACTTATCAGGGTTTTCAATATAAATATCTTATGGCGCATTTATATAAGTTTGGTGAAATATATCAATCATAACAATATAATTAACAAGGATATATCACATTTTCCATTCAAGGGCTGACTTAAAAAATATTTTCATCCCTTAATAATAAAAAATAATACATTCTCACCCAAAATAAACTCCATTTATAAAAAAAATAACGATATATGGGCAAATTAGTAATTTCATTTTATAAATTTTTAAAAATTTTAAAAACAATACTATTATAGATAAGACTTAAATATTATAAATATGACAATTTATCTCATTTAATAGGTTTGATAACTTGTATTCACACTATCAAAACCTTAGTTGGTATCGAATCTCACCATCACTATTGTCATCAATTAAGTCATAGTGTAGAAGCAACTGAGAATGATATGAATGTGTGATAGAAATGTACAATAAAGACTAAAAAGAAATCAAGTTCTAAATCAAATATTAAATTAAAATTTTAATTATATCTTTTTCATATATAAAAAATTAATTAGTATCATTTAAGCATATAAAAATACAATTTTAATTAACAATTATATGTTTTTTTGATCAAACAGACAATTGGTGTAATTAAAGTCAAACCTGATATACTCAATTTATTTTGTTGGTAGGTGAATCTTAGTATTTGTATAGTCTTCATGAGTAGGTGAGCTTGAACATCCACAATAATAATTAAAATATAGTCTTCATTTATTTTTTAAAAATCTTATTTTAATTGATATAATATTGTATGTTTAATTATTATATTACAAAACACTTTTCCCTTGGTGAATTTTGAAATACAAGTTAGTTGTTTTAGTTATATCAATACCTTGACATTAGACTCATAATACAAAATTTTAAAGGAAAAAATTAAATAAATAATTTTTTAAACAAAATAAAAATATAAAAGGTTGAATTAAATAAAAATAAAATGTGAGGGGTCAATTGAAATAATAAATATAAGGATTAATAAAAATTCTAGGAATTATATTAATATTTTATATATTAAACTTAACAAATTTCAATGTTAAGGGAGTTAGTTGACTTTTTATTTTAAGGTTTCACCCTTGATTAATTGTTGATGTTTTTTTATATGATTAATAAATTATAATTTAGATATAAATTAATATTCATTATAAACATAAATAACATTAATTTTAAAGAACATTTTGTTCGGATGATTTTTTATTATAATGTTTATCTTTTTTTTTTTTTACTTTTTAATTAACTTATTTCTGATTTTTGCTAGTACCTTTACTATTAAAATATTAATAAATAATAGATTTATTAAAAATTAATCATAATTATTAAATTATTATAAAAAATCATTTTTAATTAAAATAACAAATAATATAAAAATAAACTTAAAAAATATATATATTAACAATAGGATGATAATTTGAAAAAAAAAAAATATACATCAATTTTATCCCACATTATTCTTTTATTTTTATTCGAACCCAAATGCACTAGTTTTTTAGAGAATATTTGTTCATCGACCAAAGGATTTGTTCCCACCCAAGATTTTTTGAAAGGATAAATTTCACCTCTAACTTTTAAAAACTCAAACATCCATCTTTGATAATTTTTCATCAACTTCTTTTAATATTTTTAATAAAATGATTAAATTACCCTCATACAAAAATAAATACTATTAAAATATAATTTAATATTTAAATTAAAAAATAAAATTTTCAAAAAAATTTAAAAAATTATTAAAAATTAAAAAAATTAAAAAAATAACCACCGTCAATAATTGAACCAAGAAGTCAAAAATGATCTCTTGGTTTATAGGGCTATCAGATTTATTCACATTCACCATCTATTATAGTCGAAAATGATTAATGAGGCCAAGACAACCAATTTTGATCATTTTCGACTATGGTTGATCTCGTAAAATAAGAGACTGTTTCTAATCTCTTAATTCAATTATTTGCTACCATCGTCATCGGCATATTGTTAATGGTGATGACTGTTTTTTTGTTTTTATTTTATTTTTATATTTTATAAATTTTTTTATAATTTATTTTAATATTTTTATTATTTTTATAAAATTTATTTTATTATTTTTAAAATTCACTTTTATGAAAAAACATAAATACTTTCATGACTATTCAGCAAAACCAAACCCAAGATAAGATCGGTCAGAGCCTCCATCCAAACAAAGCCTTAAACGCCTTATTTGTATGTTTCGCTCTCATTTCTGCAAGGTACGTTTCAAATATGGTTCTGCTTTTTCTTCGAATCCTGGTTTAAATTTAGAAGGTTCAAGAATTATGGCCTACCAGTTTTGAATCTTTCTGCATTTTCTCGGCGCTCAAACGCAGCGTTGTTGTTGTATAAATAGATTTTTAACTTATAAGGCGGTTTTCATTTAGAAATTTCGTCTTTTTGCGTGTTGAGTCTGTTTGGCTCTTCAGATAATCGAAATGTGAGAATTTCTATTTTTTCCTGCATTCAGAGTTTTCATTTTTTTAATAAATATAAGCACCATGTCAGGTACTCATTAATCAAGGCCAATTATTATTATTATTTTTTAATTTTGAAATTGGTTAATCTAGAAGCTTCAATTATTTTCTGTTTGGCTGGTAAGAAAATCGAGTAAGAAAATCGAGGCAGATGAAGTTTTTGTTGTATAAGTAGCTCCGAGGGTAGTTTTGATTTAGAAGCTTCGTGTTTTTTTAATGTTGAAAACGTTTGGCTTTCTGTTAGGCTGTTAAAATATGGGAATGGAACAATTTCTATATTTTTTTTTGCATTTTCTCGGCATCCAGAGATTTGAAAAAATGTAGGTAGCGTGTAAGATGAACGTAAATCAAGGCCAATTAATTTATATACAACATAATTTTTGAATTTGGTTGATCTAGAGGCTTCAATTTTTTTTATTTTTCTGTTTGGCTGGTAATTCATATACTCAATTAGGTGATGTTTTAGTTAATGCAAAGTGCCTTTCATCATTCGAAGTTAATGGCTTCCTCTTCTTCTTCTTTTGTCCATTACTCCTAAACTAGAGTATGAGGTTTTCCTGAGTTTTCACGGGGTGTTCACCTGGAAAAAGATTACCAGCTATCTATATGAAGCCTTTTGTAAGGAAAAGATCAGAACTTTCATTGATGGTAAACTTATCAGAGGAGAATAAATTTCTCCATCTCTTTTGAAGGCAATTGAACATTCAAAGATGGCGGTTATCATTTTCTATACAGGTTACGCTTCCTTGAGATGGTGTCTCAAAGAACTTGAGAAGATACTTAAATATAAGAGCAAGTATGATCAGATTGTAATGCCCATTTTCTATGAGGTAGATCCTTCGGATGTCAGGAATTAAACTGGGGATTGTGGGAAAACATTTTTTGAGCTTGAAAAGCGTTTTATGGATGATTCAGAGATGTTGAAGAGATGGAAAATTGCTTTGAGGGATGCAGCCAAGCTATCTGGTTTTGATTCAAAGAAAGATAGCTGTAAATTTATTTATCAATTTCTTTTACGTAGTAATCTTACTTTCACCAGTTTCTTTTATTTGCTTGTTCAAAATTACTGCAGATGGATATTTCAAAGAACAATCATTTGGAACAATGTAGTTTGTAACCCCAAGTAGATTGGGAATTTATGAGCCTATTCATCAACTTGGCACATGGGGGGGAAACTTCAAAAGTAATGGCAATCCAAATAATCAACGCCTATGATCATGGAGGTGGATAGAAAACTAGGTACTCAGGTTTGAACTATTGACGTTTACTCTACTCGGTTTGATAGTAGAGGATACATTATTTGCATTCCCAGCCTAAATAATTCCTTTGTTCAACTTTTCAGTCAGAGGTTACTTCGCATGGAACATTCCAGCCCTCTAACAAGTACGAACAAGAAACAAGTAAACCTTTGGATAAGGTAAGTTTGATTGTGTTTCTAGTCATTTTTTTATCACTGATTCTAATTTATATAAATATTATTTGTATTGGGTGGACATATCAGTTAATTGGTTGAAAGATTTCCATTGAAAATTAGAAGAGTACACGCTATTCTTCTCCTCCATGTTCTCTTCCCCCTCTTTTTCCTGCTGTATTTTCCTAGTTCAGGTTAGCTATTGTACATGCTTATTTGCATCTTCTGTTTTCAGCAGACTCACAAACTCTTGTTTTGCTTCTTAATCTTTGAACCTTGTTTCTTCTGTGAAATTTTGTTGTTGTACGTTTGCCTACTTGGGTGAAACTTTTGAAATATTACACTTTTGAAAAGTGGTCATATATTAATGCAATTAAGGTGCTTTTTGTGTTCGTTCATGTATATATGTATTTTGCTAATGTTAGCATATACTATTCTGTAGTTTTCGCCGACTTTCTTGAATAATAACTATTTGCAAAATGATCCTCTTCTCCATGATTGACATAGAAATTACCCAAGTAGTCTATATCTGCACAAAGCCAAGAATTGGCACATAAATTGCTTAATGTATTCAGTGCTTGCACTCTCACAATTGACCAATTTTGGCTATAGGTTGTTGCTAAGTTTGTATATGTCCTTTAAATAGATTAAATGGTATTCCCTTCAACTTGAACTGAGTCTTTTTTCTTTCTGTTTTTTGTTACAAACTTCTGCAGATACAAAGACATCTTGCACAAAACCATGAGGCTGCTCGTAATAGCCGGTTGACGAAAAAGGTATGATGAGGCTTGTTTTGAATCAGATTCCTTAACATGCAACAAGTTGATATGTTACAGGGCGAGGTAGAACTCAACTTGGAAAACCGGCTTGCCAAGTGAGGGTGCCTACACCCTTATAAACCACACCAAAGGCCCATTCCCAGGCGATGTGGGACTTACCACACATCATACTCCACCCCATCCAGGCTTTGCGTCCTCGCAAAGGGCCCTACTCCCTTAGGACGTGGGCCACCACCATAGAGTCACCACCACGGGGTCCACCAAACTCCCACATGGATAAAGATCTCACATGGATAAAGTGCCAGGAGCCCTGAGCTCTGATACCAAATGATATGTTACAGGGCGAGGTAGAACTCAACTTGGAAAACCGGCTTGCCAAGTGAGGGTGCCTACACCCTTATAAACCACACCAAAGGCCCATTCCCAGGCGATGTGGGACTTACCACACATCACAAGTGGTATGGGATTTTAAAATTAATTTGTATTTGTTTTGCAGGCCTATGTTCACCAGCGAGAATCTAGTAAATTAAAGTTGGTTCAGTTGGAGCAGGAGCTTGAGCGAGCTAGACAACAGGTATAAAGAATGTTTACTATTAGTATTTCTTGCTTAGTTAGTTGGTATTATGACACTAGAAACCCTTTCTGACCATTTCCTATTTATATTCAAATATTTGAAACAACGAATACTACACTGCAGCGTTTGTACATAGGTGGTGGAGTAGAAGGCTCTCAGATGGGGTTCTCTGGACCTGTAAACTCAGGTCTGTTAAAGTTTTGCTGAATAACTTCTTGTTTTGATGTCCTCACTCACAAACTTTGCTATTTCTTGAAGTTGCATGTCTCTACCTGCATTTTTTTTTTTTTTTTGGTATCTGAATTCGGACCCAAGAGCATGCACATGATAATAAGACTGTTGTCAAATTTTTTACTGCTAGCTTACCACCACCAATCATTGTTTGCTCCTGCTATCTATTGTTTAATTGTGTTCCCTGCAAAGTATGATTCCCTCAATATGTTCATAGCTTTGTTTCCCATACCGTTGGACTTAATTTTCCGCCATCATTCCAAGGTCTTGCAAAAAGTATGTGAGAAAGACTGCATACCTTCTTCATTCGCACTGAAGTCATTTCAATGCTATCTATAAATCAATGTCTCAAAAATGTTCCTGGTAATAGATTCCATCTGTCCATAAGCACAAGTTTCCCATGCTTTGCAAACTTGACACTCCAGGAAAAATGACGTTGTGTTATGAAGCTATGTATATAATCTCTAATGCACTGAATCTGTTCTTTAAAATTTGTTTTCCAGTAGTTCCTGTTGCTTATAGAACCCTATATCACTGAGGTTTGTGCAGGAATTGCTGCATTTTAGATGGAGTATGGACACTGGGTTGAAGAGCAAACTAGGCAAATTTGTGAACTTAGGTCTGCTTTGCTGGCCCATATTAGTGATATAGAGCTTCACATGCTAGTGGAGAGTGGCATGAGCCACTATTTTGAACTTTTCAGCATGAAATCTGCTGCGGCAAAAGCTGATATTTTCTATGTAATATTTGGCATGTGGAAGACAGCAGCTGAACATTTTTTCTTTTGCATTAGAGGATTTCACCTTCTGAGCTTCTTGAGGTGATTCATATATCAATTTATTTAATAAAGTGACATATTTTGCTCCATACAAAATAGTTATGGATAATAAAAGGAGAGAAACCATGATTTTGGAGACATGTATAAATATTGCTCTTTCACATACCTCTTAATTGAATTGTTATATAAGGTCTTTCACCACAGGTAGAATAAGGCTGATTCATGGGCTGACATTGATAATAGGTTCTCATTCCTTATCTTGACACCTTGACCAATTCACAATATGTGGAAGTTAATAATCTAAGACTGTCATGCCAGCAAGCGGAAGATGCTCTGACTCAAGGCATGGAGAAATTGCAATCAACTCTTGCTGAAACTGTAGCTGCTGGTCAGCTGGTAGACGGAGGTTACAACCCAAGGATAGCTACTGCAATGGAGAAGCTGGAAGCTCTAGTCAGCTTTGTGAACCAGGTAATTCTGCATCATTTCCTGATCAGGTATGGCTTTGTTCTGCATTCTTTCGAAGTATAGCTGATGTTTCTCTTTCAATTTGTTCTTTATCAGCATGTCTGATTTAAATTGAGAGACTTTCTAATGAGTTGAATTTGCATTCATCTGTGACATTGAAGTTTTCTTCTACTTCTAACTGTTTATTGAAGCACTATACAACTGGTATGGAAAAAAATAGCTGATGGAAAAAACAACCGTAGTTGATTTTTCCTTGAGCGGTTACATTTTTGTCACCTTTAAAGATTATATTTAGGGTCATGTAAATTTTTACAAGGCAGTAGTATGTCTATAATCTGTATGTTGTCAATGCAAATCTCAACTTCTTTTTGTTCTTTGAGTATGAAAAGATATTGTTTTTGAAAGACCAACGTATGTTAATCGGATGAAGTGAGATATTGGAGGACAGGAGAAGACTGTGGGTTGCACATGGCTCGTACGATAATAACACATAAAGAAGCCTGGTAGCTGGAATCACAGGGACTGAAAAGTAAGTTCTTTTGAACTTGTGGTGCTTAGAGAGATGTTGGAGGAGACGCGTTAAACTTAGGTGTTGGGGTAGGTGTACTGATTAGCCATTAAGTTTTGTGTAAAGGTTTAGGTTTCTGTATTCAAACTCTACATATAAGGCAGAAGAGATTTTGTATTCGTATCCACTAAAAACAAGAAGTTGTTGCAACATGTATTATATGAACACTTCGATCCATATAAAAAAAAAAAAAGTTATTGAAACAACTTTAACAGAATAATGCCAAAAAACAGAAACAAAGATGAACGGTTAAATAAAATTTTCATGTTCTTGCATTCAACCAAAAGTTCTTACGAGGGGTTTCGGATACGTTCAATTTTTGTTAATACGTGTTTTAAATGCACTTAATTTATTTTAAAAATTAGTAATTTGATAATTATATGTGATACATGTATCTCATATAATTGTATATATGAAAATTTTTAATTAAATTTGTAAAAAAAAAATTAAGTAATACTATACATTCGTTCATACGTGATAAAAACGAATTGATTTTTATTCATTATAAAAAAGTGATCCCTCCTGTTTTTTGAGACACTCAACATTATTCTAAAAGAAAATGGCTAGGAAAATGACTATTTTGACCCTGTCACAAAAGAATATAACCCCCTGTATTTATTGCCCCTCTATTCTATTATTGCCCCCGTATATTAACAAGATAAACAGTCGAAGAATAAGAGCCGCAATTTCCGAGAAAGAGATAACAGAGGACCTGTACAGCAAGGAAAGACTTAGATTCAATTACTTAATTAGGTGAAGTTTTAGTTATTTTTATACGATTTTATAGTCATTTTTTATTTGCTATTTAACTATAAATTTTTTGCTAAACTGAAAAATTGTTATCCTCCCACGAATTGATGAAGTAAAAATACGCATATTCTGTTCATCACCTTGATTTTATCCTTTTACATCTTTAAATCCATTTATCTAGTATTTTAAATTTCAAATAAAATGATTTTAACTTTAAATATCATCAATTTTTATACATAATAATTAATTTTAGATAAAAATTTTAAATCAAAATTTTAACCCAATTTGCTACACAAAATACCAATTTTTTTGTTTATATTATATCGTTCAAAACATTAAATATAATTATCTAGTAATCATATTAAACAAGTTTTGTCGTCAAAATATATTAAAAATCGTCTAAAATTATTAATAGTGTTGGATATCTTCATCACACGTGTATATGGTTTTTATACACGATTTTTATTAATACGTGTTTTAAATATGTGTAATCTATTTTAAAAATCATTAATTCAATAATGATACGTCATACATGTAATTAAAAATGAGAATTTTTATTATATTATAAAAAATTAAATAATATTATACATCTATTTATACGTGATAAAAATAAATTATTATATTTATAGATAAATTTCACTCACGAAAGAGTGAATCCTATTTGCTATCCAATCCACGTGGAAAAAGTGGTGGCCACTTTTTGTAGTTGATCAATAATGGAAGGTTTTATTGCTCCCAAAATTGATTCTAAAATCTCCCAAATTCACCCCTAAAATTTCAGCCCCAAATAAGTCTTAAAGTTATCAGATTCATGCAAATTTTCTACCCAAATGCAGCACTAATCCTTCAACAAGAGAGGTAGGGAAATGAAGTTCCAACATAATACAACTTAAAAAAATACTTCGTAAGTAATTGAATTCAAACCTAAAGGTCTAACCACCAATTTGAATACAATACAACTTACTTGATGAGAGTTGCAACCTAAAAGTCCTTAAGCCTAAAGGATGACAATCCACCATCTTGAGGTTGAACCAAAGATAAAGGAGGCTTGAATCAAGTTTAAAGGAAGATTCTCCACCCCCTTGAATCTCACTTTCACCACTTTGATTCTCCACTACCAACCTTCCCTTGCAAGAAAGATTGGATAAAGGAAATATGCATTAACATGAGCCACCAAAGCATCATGGAATTCAAAGAAAAAGCACAAAGCTTCTCTAATTTTTTTCAATTCATCCAAAAGCTTCATTTACAAAGAAATATTGCCATTTATAGGCATGTACAAACCAAGGTTAAAATCTAACTAACCCTAGTTAACTTAAATACAATTTAAATGAAATAAAGAAAACATACAAAATACAAATTATTTAAGTTTTCTAAATCTAATTGCAATGCATAATTTAAATGTAAACATAATTAAAATGTCATAATCTTGCATGCATGTATTTTCCCTTGATTAATTAGCCTTGGATTTGAATTTTGACTTAAGCATTTGATTCGAATTAATTATTCGAATTCGATCAAAAGAATTGTTGGCATTCGAATTCATGATGAACATCATTGGAAATGGAAGAATATCAAGACTGGAGCATTGGGGAAATTACGGAGACAAAAGCATGCAAAACTGGCTTGAGAAGGTTGAAAATTGGAATTTACGGCATTATGCCGCGACATAAGCATGTTGCGTGCAGGAGCGCGCGCACTGCACACAAGTGTGACCTACGCACGCAGGCCTGCACGCTTGCTTGCGCTGCAAGGCAGCACACTGCAGTGTGCAGTGCTACTACTTGTACGCATAGCCTGGGTCTTCTTGCCACTTTTTTTCTTCGCTTGTTTTCGGCCCGATTCTCATCCGATTCAACTCTCGTTTCTTTCATTGGCTTCGTATGAAGTCGCTTGATAAATAATGAGGCCTTGGACTGTCAGAAACAATGTTGGTGATGCTTGAGATTTATCTGAATATATGACTCAAACCTATGTTTGTTTCTTTTATGTTTCCCAATTTCTTCGAATTTGGCAGGTTCATATCGAGTCAGCCATTGCAAAAACATGATTGGTTTTTCTTGGTTGTCTTGAACTAGATGAGTGCTACTTGGATATTGATCATACTCCCTTTGTTGGAGAGGATTTATCCTCAAATCTGAAATTTTTGAATCACTCACCAAGCACAAACTCTTAATCTCTTCTTTCAGACCACCATGCTCTACTGTCATTTATACCTTGTAAATAATTTTCTCAACCTTGAAATTATCTTCCTCTGCAATCACACTTATATCTTCATGCAAGACAATTCTTTGACTTCATTCTTTATGTCATTATCATCCAAGGCAACAATTGGTTTATGTTCACCCATATTCTTTAACACTTCATCATGCTCTAAGATGACTTCTACTTGTGATTTATCCTTTTTATCAATTATATTTTTATTCTCACACAAGATGGCTTCTTTAGCTACAATTGATGCACTCTTGGGTAAGAACTCCTTAGTCATCAACCTTTTCATTTTCTCCCAAGATTTAATTCATTCCTTGCCTTCCCAATCTCTTTGTTTCTTCAATCTTTCCCACCATAGAGATAAAGAAGGGTGCTCTTTAAGCTTCACAATGGCAACTTTGAACTTCTTCTCATCCGACCACTTCATAAGCTCACTCATCATCTCAAAGTCATTCAACCAACATAAAAATTGTTTTGGCTCCAACTTCTCAACTTTGGACAGATCCACCTTCAAACTTCTATCACCATTTTTAAATTGGCTTTGGACCAATTGAGAAATTTGCTTAGATACTACATTCACAATCCTCTCAAAGTCATTAAATTCCTCATGCATGTCAACTCTAAAGTTTTGAATTTGGTCCTCAAGCTTTGTCCTTACTCTAGCCATGGATATATTTGGATAATATGGGAAGAGAACACACTAAGAAGGGTAGAGTTAAAGTTCTGTGAACAGTGTTTTAAGGTCATAAACAGTAATTTCGGGAATGGGGATAGTGCTACTAGGGGTTATAAATTAAGAAAGGTAAGTGTTTGGGCCAATTGAGTTGGGTGTGCGGGTATTGGGTTTGGTAATTGTAGTTGGGCTTGGGTTTGATTATAAGGGTAAATTGGTCACTTTTGTAAAGGGTAGTTAGGTAATTTAGAATAAGAGTGAGATGGCAATGATGAGATTTGGTAGGGTGTGGGTCTAGTTTATGACAAGTGGGATGTGAAGTAGTAGTGCAATTAATTTTGAGTGGCTTGGTCAAGCAAGCATGCAATTGTAACTTATTAATGAAGGTGAGAAAAAAGCAATAATTTCAAAGGGGTTGGTAAGTTCAAGACAAGTTTTATGGTTGACAAATTAACTAATATTCCTCCAAATGTCTTGCTTGCAACCGGGTAAGTCAAATGTGTGGGTGTTTAAAGTCTATGGGCAATTAATGTGGTGTAAGATAAAGGTAAGGCTAAGGTATGGGTTAGGTATAATGTAATAGGGAATAAATAAAATAAAATGCTTCCATGTTCATCTTCTTCTTCCTCTTCACTCCAACTTTTAACCCTAAAAATAATTTTCAGCACTCTTCTTTCAAAGTTCTCTAAAATTTCAATCTTTTAATAAAATTTACCACTACAATGCAACTACAAATACACCAAAAGCTCTGATACCAAATGATCAATAATGGAAAGTTTTATTTCTCCCAAAATTGATTCTAAAATCTCTCAAGTTCACCTCTAAAATTCCAGCCCCAAATAAGTTTTAAAGTCATCAAATTGATGCAAATTTTCTACCCAAATGCAACACTAATCCTTCAACAAGAGAGGTAGGGAAATGAAGTTCCAACACAACACAACTTAAAAAAATACTTTGTAAGTAATTGAATTCAAACCTAAAGGTCTAACCACCAATTTGAATACAATACAACTTACTTGATGAGAGTTGCAATCTAAAAGTCCTCAAGCCTAAAGGATGACTATCCACCACCTTGAGGTTGAACCAAAGATAAAGGAGGCTTGAATCAAGTTTAAAGGAAGATTCTCCACCCACTTGAATCTCACTTCCACCACTTTGATTCTCCACTACCAACCTTCACTTGCAAGAAAGATTGGATAAAGGAAATATGCACTCACATGAGCCACCAAAGCATCATGGAATTCAAAGGAAAAGCACAAAGCTTCTCTAATTTTTTACAATTTGTCAAAGAGCTTCATTTACAAAGAAAATATTGCCTTTTATAGGCATGTACAAACCAAGGTTAAATCTAACTAATCCTAGTTAACTTAAATACAATTTAAATGAAATAAAGAAAACATATAAAATACAAATTATTTAAGTTTTCTAAATCTAATTACAATGCATAATTTAAATGTAAACATAATTAAAATGTCATAATCTTACATGCATGTATTTTCCCTTGATTAATTGGCCTTGGATTTGAATTTTGACTTAAGCATTTGATTCGAATTGATTATTCGAATTCGATCCAAAGAATTGTTGGCATTCAAATTCATGATGAACATCATTGGAAATGCAAGAATATCAAGACTGGAACATTGGGGAAATTATGGAGACAAAAGCATGCAAAACTAGCTTGAGAAGGCTGAAAATTGGAATTTGCGGCAGAATGCATGCGTTGCGGCATTATGCCGCGGCATAAGCATGCTGTGCGTAGGAGCTCTCGCACTGCACACAAGTGTGGGCAACGCACGCAGGCCTGCACGCTTGCTTGAGCTGTAGCGCACTGCAGCGTGCAGTGCTGCTATTTGTGCGCACAACGAGGGTCTTCTTACCACCTTTCTTTCTTTTCTTGTTTTCGACCCGATTCGACTCTCGTTTCTTTCATTGGCTCCGTATGAAGTTGCTTGATAAATAATGAGGCCTTAGACTGTCAGAAACATTGTTGGTGATGCTTGAGATTTATTCAAATATATGACTCGAACCTATGCTTGTTTCTTTTATGTGTCTTAATTTGTTCGAACTTGGCATGTTTGTATCGAGTCAGCTGTTGCAAAAACATGATTGGTTTTTCTTGGTTGTCTTGAACTAGATGAGTGCTACTTGGATATTGATCATACTCCCTTTGCTGGAGAGGATTTGTCCTCAAATATGAAATTTTTGAATCACTCACCAAACCCAAACTCTCAATCTCTTCTTTTAGACCACCATGCTCTACTGTCATTTATACCTTGTAACTAATTTTCTCAACCTTGGAATTATCTTCCTCTGCAATCACACTTCTATCTTCATGCAAGACAATTTCTTTGGCTTCATTCTTTATGTCATTATCATCCAAGGCAACAATTGGTTTATGTTCACCCATATCCTTTAACGCTTCATCATGCTCTAAGGTGACTTCTACATGGGATTTATCCTTTTTATCGATTATATTTTTATTCTCACACAAGATGGCTTCTTTAGCTACAATTGATGCACTCTTGGGTAAGAACTCCTTAGTCATCAACCTTTTCATTTTCTCCCAAGATTTAATCCATTCCTTGCCTTCCTAATCTCTTTGTTTCTTCAATCTTTCCCACCATAGAGATAAAGAAGGGTGCTCTTTAAGCTTCACAATGGCAACTTTGAACTTCTTCTCATCTGACCACTTCATAAGCTCACTCATCATCTCAAAGTCATTCAACCAACGTAAAAATTGTTTTGGCTCCAACTTCTCAACTTTGGACACATCCATCTTCAAACTTCTATCACTAATTTCAAATTGGCTTTGGACCAATTGAGAAATTTGCTTAGATACTACATTCGCAATCCTCTTAAAGTCATTAAATTTCCCATGCATGTCAACTCTAAAGTTTTGAATTTGATCCTCAAGCTTTGTCCTTACTCTGGCCATGGATATATTTGGATAATATGAGAAGAGAACACACTAAAAAAGGTGGAGTTAAGGTTCTGTGAACAGTGTTTTCAGGTCATAAACAGTAATTTCGAGAATGGGGATAGTGTTACTAGGGGTTATGAATTAAGGAAGGTAAGTGTTTGGGCCAATTGAGTTGGGTGTATGGGTATTGGGTTTGGTAATTGTAGTTGGCTTGTGTTTGATTGTAAGGGTAAATTGGTCACTTTTGTAAAGGGTAGTTAGGTAATTTAGAATAAGGGTCAGATGGTAATGATGAGATTTGGTAGGGTGTGGGGCTAGTTTATGACAAGTGGGATGTGAAGCAGTTGTGCAATTAATTTTGAGTGGCTTGGTCAAGTAAGCATGCAATTGTAACTTATTAATGAGGCCAAAGGACTATTTCCCACCCATAGTTTGAGGCGGGGACAAAGTCCCACCCGCTTAAGATTAAAAACCCAGTCTTCCACCCATAACCCAATTTTTTATAATTTTTTTATTGAAATGACTAAACTACCCTTTTAAAAATTAAAAAATTATAATAAAAATATAA
>JAJEJH010001822.1:0-16797 GCA_026122585.1 Anacardium occidentale
TTTTATTTTAAATTTATATTTTAATACTTTTTATAAAATTTATTTTTAATTTTAATTCAGAAAGATAAAAATACCCCTCTAACTTTAGTCAATGATAGATATTTAGCTTTCAAAACTTTTATGGATGATAATTTGTCATTAAATAAAATCTTGGGTGGCAATATATCAGTCGGCCTAATTTTGAGTGTCATTGAAAGGTAAGACCAGTTCTCTCTACTGTTCCACCTAAGCGATTCTGTATCCATCAAGCACAATCAGGTTTGTCTAAATCTCTAAAACTTCAATTCCAATTTTCAAACAAGAAAAGAAAATTTGTTTGATATTGTCATATGTATAAAAAATTTTTTGCGAATGTTATTAATTTTATCAGTTAAATATTAGCTGGCACATAAATATGAAAGGAAATTATTCAAACAAAATAATCATAGTTAAGGCTCACCCAAATGGCCAATGTCTGAATTTTTAATTGAGTTGGTTACATGGCTACCATTAATATTCGGTTAGTATCGGCTGCCGAAGGATAGCCTTATTTAATTGCAGAATTGCGCGCTCTCCATTGTCTTCCTAGTAACCTGGATATCTAGGTTGACGAAACCAAGACAAAAATCTGCACTTCGCACTACTTTGCCTTTTGTGTTTGTGTATTCATTGATGTCCAAAGAAAAACAGGCTTAGAAGAAGGGACGAGGAGTAGTTTTGTAGTTGTGCAGGTGCCATATATTGTGGGGTGTTTAAGGAATAAGATTATTTGAATAAATTACACAGGTAAGAAGATGATGGATGAGGATCTGGGATCAAAACGGGCAGATGGATTTCACATGGATGATGTAGATGTTCTGGCAGAAAGGGTGTGTGATGTTCTGGCAGAAAGGGTGTGTGAAAACAAGGATGATTTGGAATCCCATTATTCCGACCGTTCAATGACCTCGGATGGCCATTCTAATGCGTCCGATAATGGTGAAAGTGAAACAATTTGGCCTAAAAGCTACAGGTTTTGTTATTCTTATTAATTGCACTGCCTGCAATTTTTAAAAGAAGAATAATTAAAACAATCTGTTAAGTCCCTTGTAATTGTTGTATGTATATATATGCAGGGATTCAATGGACATGTACACAAGTATCACAGCTACGTCCTTTGTTTTCCAAAGAGGGACTAGTATGACAAGACTCGGCAGTTCCATGTCCTTACCATGCAAGAGAAATTTAGCTACTGATTATGATTCTACGCCCACTGAACCCCTCATTTCTGATTTAGAAAAAGTAGTCGTCCCCGCAAAGTTATCCAGGAGAAAATTGTCTATCAGTGGCTGTGACTTGCCTCATCAAAAGAAGAGCTCATTTATTCAAGCAGTTCTTAATGGTAAACCCCTGTACATCTCTCTCTGTAAACTTTATGTGAAGAAGTGCAATAAATGATTATAACACAACTAAAAACCCACATCTCGGCAAGCTTCGTAAGAGATCTAATTCTTCAAAATAAAATTTCATAAGCAGGTATATTGTATGGCTACATTTATGCCAGAAAGTCCGAAAAATCATTAGTTTGAGACTCCTCACTTTTACTGCATGCACCAAAGTTCACTAATGGCATTTCAATCATTAGTTATGTAAATCTGATCTACATAACTAATTTAAGCAATCAAGATACAATCTAGCTGGATACATAAAAACACTTGTATGCATAGAGTCAGTTGCTTTTGTAAGGTTACTATTTAGCTATCTGGTTAAAAACTTGGGATGTTGGTTTCTCTTCCATGCAGGAATCAACGTTTTAACTGGAGTAGGAATCCTAGCAGCTCCCTTTGCTGTCAAAGAAGGAGGGTGGTTGAGCCTCTCATTGGCCTTCTTGTTTGCTATCATTGCTTGTCATACAGGGATTTTATTGAAGAATTGTTTAGAAAGCTCTCCTGGACTTCGAACTTACCCAGACATTGGACAGGCTGCTTTTGGAAAACCTGGCCGCCTAATAATAGCTGTAAGTTTAATTAAGAAAGCAATTCTCCGTTGTTAACAAGCATGTATCTGTACATGTATATACTTTTGCTTGAACGTGAAGTAACACTGATGGTAAAGTTTTATCAAATGCAGATTATCTTGTACATGGAATTATTTGTAAGTCCTTCGAATTTTTCCTATGTGACTCTAACAACTATATTTTATTCGGTCCGCTGTTCTTATCATGAGCTAAAAGGTGCAAAGTACTATGTTCTGTAGGCTAGTTGTGTGGAGTTTTTGATTATGATGGGCGATAACTTGTCGTCATTGTTTCCAAACACCAACATGTATATTGCGGGAATTCATCTTAATTCTAATCAAATCTTTGCCATAACATCAACCCTCATAATTCTTCCAACTGTTTGGCTTCGAGATCTGAGCTTACTCGCATATATCTCAGGTTCTTTATCTTTATTTCTCCCTTTTAGTCCCATTCTTTATCTGTCTTTTGTCCCTTAAGGTGTACCTGCTCACTCTTAAAGCCCATGAATTCAGTTGGAGGAGTTCTTACAACTGGTCTGGTGATGCTTTGCCTGGTATGGATTGGGGTGGTAGACAATGTGGGGTTTCACGGCGGCGGAAGAGTCATAGACTGGGCAAATCTACCAGTCTCATCGGGTATATTTGGTTTTAGCTATGCGGGCCATTCAGTTTTTCCAAACATATATTCTTCAATGGAAGAACCTTCACAATTTCCGTGGGTTCTTATAGCCAGGTGACAGCTATATTTTTTTATTTAAATATATACAAACTAGGGTTGCTTTTGCGCATAATCATAAGAAAAACCTTCTGTTCACAACCAGTTACTATATAACTTTGTGTATAAGATATACTTGTTCTTCAGAAACTCAATGAAGAAAATATCAATCTATCTGTTGCTGCAGCTTCTTTTTTGGGTGGGTTTTTAACACTGGGGTAGCAGTCTGTGGGTACCTGATGTTTGGTGATTCAATTAAGTCTCAATTCACTTTAAACATGCCCAAACAATTGGTGGCTTCCAAGGTCGCTCTGTGGACAACGGTATGATAACAATCTAAATTCATTATTCTAGTCATTTTTTTCGTACATCAACTAGGACTGAATTCGAATCAAGTTTGAGGTCAGTTTGTTTGGTTGTATTTTTTTAGGTAGTGATCCCAATGTCAAAGTATGCCTTGACACTTACACCAATTGCATTAAGTTTGGAGGAATTGATGCCTTCTGCTCAGCTTCAAACTTACACTGTATCAGTAGTCATCAGAACAATTTTAGCAATTTCTACTTTGGTTGTGGCACTCACAATTCCATTATTTGGTACGGAAACTAGCAGTCTGCTTTTTCATTATGCTTGGCAGAAAAGAAAAAGTTTCTCATTTGTTTGGAATGCAGGTTTTGTGATGTCACTTGTAGGATCATTTCTTGCAATGCTACTTGTAAGTTCCCTTCCCTTGACTTGGATAAACCTCAGACCTAATGTTTATGATAACTGGATCAACTTTTCTTAATGTTTGATTGCAGACTCTTATTTTGCCATGTGTATGTTACCTGAGCATACTTAAAGGCAGACTATCTAAAATGAAGGTAAGAGTTCTTCACTTCTCCCAGCATGAACATATTTGAAAATCTTCCCAGTAAAAAGGGGGAAAAAGTTTGGCTCATCAGAGTTTTCTTTCATCAGACTGCAGTTTGCCTTTTCTATATTACTGTGGGAGTGCTATGTGCATGTGCTGGGACATATTCAGCCCTCTCAAGAATTGCCAATAAAAAGGCTGAATGAAGAAACAGTAACAGTATCTTTCTCCTGTAACTTATTAACTTCTGCAGAAAATTTGAGTAAATTCCAATTTATATTTAGCAAATTGAACTAGCAATAATAAATCAACTGGCACCATACAAGGACTCCTTAGATGCCTTTTGAGGAGGATTCTTTTTTTCACTAATTCCCTTTTTTTTGCTAAATATTTATTTTTTCAAATTCGTAGTAATCTTAGTAAGAATAAAAAGTAGACCATGAGTCTTATCATCCAAATTGTTCTATTTTATTTTTTATTTTCATTCAAAAAACTAAATTGCTGTAATATTGTAAATTATGTCACTTTTCAAAATTAACTTATTATCTTAAAATTAATAAATTATAAAAAAATCGTTTTAATTAACAAATTTTCATTAACACCTTTTTTATTTTTTGTTCATTTCACTATAATAATAAAAGTTTTTACTCATATTTTTAATGGTACTTTTAAACGTTATTAACATTTATACTGACGTTTAACTATACGTTGGTATAACTTGTATCCATATAATTTTTATAAACATTTATATAAAATATTGATAAATATTAAAAAAATGATGGCTAAAAGTTAAACATATATTGGTGTTTCTTTGGGGCATTGTCTCATTCTATTTTGCATCTTTGTCGCATCTCGCATCTCTATCATCACTATCTCTTACAATTTTGCTGCAACTTCCACCATAGTAATCTTTAGCTCTTTAGATGATGTTTTTTTTTGCCTACTCGAATAATATCACTTCTCACTATCTTGAATGTTTGCTTGATTGTGGTGATGGCAATGATGAAATTCCAAACACAATGGTGATGAGAGGTCTAGGGACTAAATTACATATTTTTGAACCCATAAAAAGACGTAAAATTTAAAAAAAAAAATTCTTTTTATTTTGTCAAAATATACTAACGGTAAAATTAGTATATTATTTTTATAGCGCTATTTTTAAAATTTTTTTTATAAGCATTAAGAAGTAAAAAAGTGTTTTTAGAGCAAACTTATTTGATATTCTCTATTTTAAAATCCGAACTGATACTATATAAACACGAATAAGAATAATTAACAAAATGGAAAATTTTGTTTGGTTCAATCAACAATTGAATAGGCGGAAACATAACCTTATAAAATACAAAAAAAAATTTCACAGATAGGTAATCTTTTTGAAGTATAAGACAAAAAATATTGTAATAACTGATTGATATAGAAGCCCATAGGAGACGAAATTCAAGTTCAACATTTCGGAAGATCAGACGGCGGAGGTGGCAGTTTTTGCTTTGGTGGATTGGTGGGGAAATCAGTCGTGTAAACGCCTCTCCGTTTCTTGTAGAAGTGAGCTTGAAGTAGAACGATGTTCGGCAGAACGAAGGACACATTTTTGACGGAAGCTGCTAGCTTTGTATTGTTTGGATCTTGGCAAGTTTGGTTTTTTGGACATGGGTTCAATCCTAAACCTACGGTGAAGAAAAAGTGTCTGTCGACTTTCTTGGGGACATTTGCAGGGAATTTAGCTGTGGCCGAGCTACGGATTTTCTTGCTGAATTTCGTGGCAAAATTTCTGTCATTAAACTTTGGAAGTGCAGGTTTGAGCAGGGGGAATTTCCAGTTTCTAGAATTCCAATGGCTGTGGTATTGTCGATAGGTGGCCGCGACAGTGGCGTCAGGCCTAGCAGCAATGGCGAAAGTGGCAGCTGGGGCCTTGGATTCGGCCTTGAGAAGGACATTAGTGGTTTGTCCTGGAGTGATGAGTGCGATGTTGATCTATACGGGCAGCCCTTAAACCTTTTAAATTGATGTCAAATGACACTCCAAAAACCCAGCAAAGACTAAGGCCAAGCTCACACAAAAATAAGCAAATTTTCAAGCAAAACAACTCCAAATTTCAAGCTGATTCAACTCCAAGATTAGTTATAACTTTATTCAACTTCCAACACATCAATGCTCAACATCAAACTCCACACATTCAACAACAAGAAAGGTAGGAATTCATGAGCAATTCAACACCAAACATGAACTTAAATTAGCAAGAAAACAGACCTCAAGTATAAAGGAAATTTCCACCAACTTGAGGGTGATCCAAACATAAAGAATTCTTGACTCAAGCCTAAAGGATGCTTCCACCAACTTGAATTCAAGACTCACTAACTTGAATCTCTACTACCAACTTCCTTCTTACAATAGAAATTAGATAATTGATTGATATTTGATTCCCAATAACACTAAATTCTAAGAACACAAGGAAGGAAAGCCAAAGCTCTCAAATTTTCATTAATTCATCAAAGGCTTTTTACAATGAGTTTGAGTTGCCTTTATATAGGCAAGCTTTAACCATGCTTAAATTTAAGCTAAACCCTAGTTTCTTAAAATACATTACAAGTCAATTAAAGAAAATATTAAAAAGAAAATTACAAAGGTATTAAAGTGGCCTAAAAACTAATTACAAAGCTCAATTAAATATAAACATAATTAAAATGCTATAATCTTGCATGCATGCATTTTTCCTTGATTAAATTGACCTTGATTCGAACTTTTCGATTTGAGTGTTCAATCTGAATTGATTACTTAAATTCGATCTGAAGAATCGTTGGCATTCGAATTCGTATTGGAGGTCATTCGAAACTCAAAATATCAAGGATGTTACTTTGGAGAAGTTATGGGACCTATGGTATGCAAAACTGGCTGAAAAACAGGGGAATGGAAGAATGAAGGACATAATCCAAGTGCTGCGGCGGCATGTCGTGGCATGCTCCATCCATGCGGGCAGCGGGCGAGCAAGTGCGCACACGCATGCGCGCAGTGCACGCGCACGTACATTTGCGCGACAGGGTGCGCGGGGCCGTGCTGGCCTAGGCTTTTTCCTTCTTCGCTCATTTTCGACCCGCTTTTCATCCAATTCGACTTTTGCTTTTTCCATCGATTTCGTATGAATCCATTTGATGAATTTTGATACTATTTTGTGCCGTTTTTGAAATTTGCAAGTACCAAGCATGATTCGAAGGCCATGGGGAAATTAATGTGATCGGATCCAGAATTTCTTGCCAATGCTTCGATTGAACCCGAATAAGCTGATTTTTCTTGTTTTGATGGCTCGAAGCGGCTTCAATTTGCTAGAGAGACAATTTGGAGGCACCAAGGCATGGATCAATGATAATATTTCCAAAATCACAATTAGACTAGGATTTGGATACATATCAGATGTCAGTTTTTATGGGTTTCACGTAGACTACGTCTATTTCCACCACTGTTAAAGTGTGGTTAGCGATGCTGAAGAATAGCTCATCATTAAGTGTAGCATTGACCATGTGGAGAAGGTATGTTTTCCCAGGCTTCACCTTCAGCTTGAATGTGTCTGCACAAAATTAGGGTTGTCAATTTTAGTTTCAGAATAGAAGAATAGATCATGTGGGCCTTTCAGTAAATTTCATAGGGAGACCATTAATGGTAAAAGCATAAGAGATATTTGGTCCTCCTCCCGATTTCAAGGTTTGGCTGATAATTTTCTCAGTGTCTACTTTCCACCATTCTCCTAAAATCGGAGTGGAAAAAAAAAATTACAAGTAAATATATCCAGAGCGAGTACGTATATTTCAATTATATATTATAATAAAAGTGATAAAAGAATGATATGTACAGAATCAGAATAAGTCAACAAGACTTAGTATTGGGTTGTTTTAATAATGTGTTCATATTTTTAGGATTAATTGTTTCCTGTTGATATTTGATTTTATCTTTCCGTTGTAAGTGAGATTCACTTGGCTTATAAATAGCCTAGGAACTACAATAAATAAAGGGTGCAGAATATTTTTCTTCAACTTTTCATTCTCAAGTCATCCTCTCCCTTCTAAGTCTCTTCCCTTGCTATTACTCTACAAATTAACATAATAGTTGGTATCAAAGCCGGTTCCATAAAAACCTAAGGTTAGACTAATGTTGAGTTTCGTAATGAAGTTAGTGAAGTTCTTGCTTGCCATGAGTCTAACCTCGATCAAATCCACAAGACACTCTAAACTGTTTTGACAGAACTCCAATCTCTCCGCTTATCCCAGAATACAAACAACAATCTGGGAGAGTCATCACGCCAATCCAACTTCCACCAAATCCATCCTACCCAAGACCAAATTTACAACCACCTTAAGCTCTTGTTTCTAAAGTTTAACGGAGAAGATCTTACTAGTTGGGTCTGTAAGGCGGAACAGTATTTTGATTTCAAAAATATATATTGCACCTGATCAACAAGTTCAGCTAACATCCTTCTATCTAGAAAGAGTTGCTCTACAATGGCAAAAGTGGTTAACCAAGTTTCGCAACCCCTTAACTTGGGGTGAATTTACCAAAGCCCTATTATCTCGTTTTGGTCCAACCGATTATGAAGACCCCTTGAAAGCCTTAACACGTATTTAACAAACTTCTACAGTGGCCACATACCAAGAAAAATTGGTCCATATAAAGTTGCTCTTAGCCATGAGATTCGGGCATGCCAAAACAAGGTTCCTCTTTGGCCAATAATAGTGAAGTTGTATACATAGGATTGACCTGTTTGAATCGGGCACCGTGTGATATAGGCTGGCCCACCTGCCCATCCACTCCTCAGTTGCCGAATGCCATGCCTGATAGTATCTCCAAGATAATTCAGTAAATTTTAATAATAACCATAATCATAATAAAGGAAGAGATGAAGTAGTTCCATACCAGTGAAAAGTTATATTGTAGTTGACATGGTTAACAACTCTGATTAAGAGGCGATCGCCTTCCCTTGCTATGATTCGAGGTCCTGGAAACTGCCCGTTGACAGTGAGGATACTCTTTGTTTGGCACCATCTTGTAACATTTCGCAACACGATCTGTAAAAGATTAGCAAGAAACACGTTACACCTGCATCTGCATGAAGTCACATGTACACAACGCAAGCAAACATTTCATACATTGAACTTGTAGTGCCTGGTAATTCCTGTATGCTTTGCTAGTGCTAGCTCTTGCAAAACCAAGATAGGCGCAGAAAATGCCGGGAACAAAAGTTTCATGAAAGCTGATGGAGGAACAACAGTAGCAATCATCTCACTTTGTTTCAATTAGATACAGAGAAAGTGAAAGTGAGGGGGATATATATGGGGAGGGAGAAACAAAGATTATTATTTTGCTAATAATTAGGTGACTGAGTTTGACATATAATTTTGCAAGCTAGATGCAGGCCATGGTTTACTTTCGAGTGATGTCCAAGGCAGAATGATTTCTTAATCCATTAATTAATTAAGTTTAAAAATATTTAATTAAATGAATCAATTCCCATGACTGAGATTAACACAAAATCAGTTGGACTTGGATACAGTCAGTCAACATTAACAGTAGTGGTTAATCTAATTAAGAAAGTGACTCTGATTTCATTGAAATAGTTGAAAATTACATAGACTGAGTGAGCGAAAAACAAAATATCCTTAGAGTGGTAAAAAGAGATTGATTAGTGAACAATTACGGAAACTTTTGTGGGCTTCTGCCATTGATATTAAGTCAAAAAGGAATTAGGCGCTACACCATACTGACAATTGGTTGCTGGTTGTTCAAGGGAATAAAAAAATTATTTTTATAATTTATCTTTTATTATGTATTATAAGTAATAAAAGAACTCTAATAATATTTTATTAGTAATGATGATATGATAGGTAGTATAAGAGTTAATCCAATTAAAATATTATCAAACTAATCTAAGTTTTGTTATAACTTTATGCTTACTAAATTTTTTGAATAGATTTACTCTCATTTTAATATGTCTCTAATAGTTTCAATAATAATAATTATATCTTAAAGAATAAAATAAATTAAAATATAAATGTCATAGATTATATGTCTGACGATAAATTATAAATTTTAAAAATTTTAAGAATGTTAATAAAATTTTAAGCGTGTTTTTTATAATTTGAAAAATTTTGGGGTGTTAGAAATTTTTAAAATTTTATTATACCCCTAATAGTTTAAAAAATGACTATTACACTTCTAAAAAACAAAACAAATTAAATTAGAGATTAAATATCATATAATTATATATTTAAGAGTAAATTATAATAATTATTCATACATACTAATTTATCAAATACAGTATTTATTTATATTTGATAATATTTCAAAAAACGTATGTTAGTAATAATCTAATTATATGAACAGCTTTTAGTCAAGCTTGTAAATTAATTGTACAAGCATCAGAGATAAATAGATAGGAAGAAGCCAACTTCATCTGGTATCTAGAGAAGTAAATAATTGTGTCCCCAAAACTATGCACATTGTAATAAAGCTTGAAAAACGAAAACTCTGTTTCAATTCTTCTAAATTTTCTTCACAAGTTTCTAAGAGGACCTAAAATTCACAACTTTGATAAGAGATATTGTCATATATAGGATTAGCTCTTATTTGACAGGCAATAAAGTAGTGCATGACAGGCAGCTATTAGGTCCAAGAATTGCGCTCATTGTGGCTCTACAATGTGAGTCTCTATTGGTCATTTTCTTTCCATCCACTGAGCCCTGCCTCATTCATGCTACAAATTATCCATCATTTTCCTTATCAGTGAGAAAGAAGCTGAGACGAGTACTGCTCTTCAGCTTTTACAAGGGCCTTGTTTTGGTTCCTTGCACTGCGTGATTTATATATTTAGAATTTTACCAGCACCCTCTTGACCTTGGCTTTAACTTCTTTGTTGGTGGTCGAGGCATTGGCAACATCGACCCCACTTCAACCTTGTTGAGGGCCTGACCTCCGGTGTGGTTGGGTCGCCATTCCTTTTCTCGCACAGAATCCACATGCCATGTGGGTTTAATTGATTTAAATTACTAAATTTTAATAGAATTACATGTAAAATTTAATTTATATGAATTAAACAAGTAACAATCAATTCTATTCACTAGATACACGTATAAATTATAAAATACTGAATTAATGCATTAATTTAAGGTTTATAAGAATACTTGGAGCAACATGCAATTTCAATCAATAGCAATATTGAAAAAATACTTATAATGAATAGGCTTGATCTTCTACCCCTAAACCTTTCTATATGACAACTTTCAATTGGTAAAATTATATCAAAAATTGGTTTAAGGGAAGATACCTAACAAATATATAGTAGATTAATAGATTCTCTTATCAAAGATCCAATAAACCGTAGGACCCATACTAATATTTTCTACACAGATTATTATTTTCTAGTGTATTGGGCTTAAATTTATAAATCACTTAAGCTCATCTATAAACTGGTATTATATTATTTAATTACCGGATTTTATTATACCAAAATTATAATTAATGTTAGATCACATAAGAAAATTTTCTAATATTTTTTCACTTGGACAATATTAATTATTATTTTTTTTATTTTATTATTAAGAAAACAAAAAACAATTTTTGACTCCTAGATAAACAATATTTTAATCTTAAAGTGGCTACTATTTTAAGAAAACAAAATATTTCAAAGATAAAATTATATTATAATCAACAATCCAGTTAATATAATCACTAATAACGAACCATAACATTACTTATGTCTTTCTTCGATGTAAGATTATGCATAATCATAATTACTAATAAATCAAATTAACACAGATTAGATATGGGTGTATGGCAAAAATAGCACTCAACCATGTGATCCTAAATGGTATTATGTCTCTATCAGTTCATGATTTCTCTTTAACCTATGCGTTTCAAAAGAAACAAGAGAAATCTCTTTGCTTCCAATGAAACTTGTATATTTCAACTTTATTTGCAATGTCATGAAATATACTCCTACAACTATCATACTCAAGAGAAATTGTGTTCTTGAGACACATGTTGTACCATAACTATATATATGTGCATATATTCATATAAACAAGCAAATAAAACCATATTATCATCATAAAAATATCAATTCAATGAAAAAAAAGTTGTCATTAAGATAATAAGTCATAAAATCTCGCATTAACCTTGTATATCAAAAGACCTTAACCACTCTATGTATTCAATATGACTTTATGGGCTACAGGTCTTATTCCTTTAGTTTGAGATTAACTTATATCAACTCCATATTTATGTATTCTCCTTTAATGTCCCTATTCTTTACGAGATTTCTAACTGTAAAATATTTTATTTCTATAAATCTCAACCTATTGGCAATATTTTATTTAATTGCATTGTTGTTAATTCAATTGTCAAAGGTTGAAGATACTTTTGATAACAAATGTCTTTCTAGAATATAACCTTTTTAGCAAGTAAAATAATATATCTAAAGCATACTTTCATCATCTTTGCACCTACAAATGTTTTTTTTTTTCTTTTGCAAATATCTCATTATTTTTTTAAATCCTAATCTAATAATCAAAATTTGGGTTTAAGGTTATCAATTGAGAACTTCAAATGCAAAAGTTATATATCAAACTCGTGCATAATTGTATATTTATCAAGCTTCTAATAGTGCCATTATAGAGGATATAAGGGATATTTGATGTGGAATCCCTTCCAATTTCATTCTTTAGTCAATATTTGACATTTAACTTATTCCATTCCATAATAGACATGTCATTGTCTCACAATTCTGCTTGTTGGGCCTTTTAAGCATATGTTCCCATATTCATTTTGAGATAATTCAATAAGTTCATGCTATCATAATGGATCTCAATATCAAGAACAAATGATGTATCTCCAAAATCATTCATATCAAAAGTCTCAAGTAAAAAACTATCTTGATCTTAGAAACAAACTGATATCTCTACTATCAACATAAAGAATTATACCATACAAATAACATACTCCCACTGATGTTTATATTATGTTCTCTATGAGTCTTACCAATTACTGTTTATCAAATTTAAAATACCATTATCAAGAGTCTACTTCAAATCGTAGATAAACTTCATAAGTTTGCATACCAAAAGCTTTTATATTTATATCTTAAGTAAAATTAGTTGCACCATATAGCGTTTTTACTAATACAAGATCAATCATTAATTCTTAAGTGAGAACAACCATTATATTGATATGAGGTTCCATGGATTCAATAACTTCATTGATTTCTACAGTTAATTCAGTCATAACTGATAAATAATGGATATACGCATATTTTCAGATTAATTTCAAATGAATTTGGGTGAGATTTTATAATTTCACTTTTGATCTATCTAAATTCGAGATCACATGGTTTTTGTTTTTGTTTTGCAAGAATTTACATGATTTCGAATTGAAATAATGTTAATTAAGTATGCCCAAGACCAAAAATCACAACCGAGGCAAAACATCGAAGAGCAGATTCGAAGTAAGTTGAGCAGGCATCATGTCGCGACATCCTGCTGCGACATGAATGAAGCACAAAACACAGTAGCTACATGTTATAGCATGATGTCACAATATAATGGAGGCTTGCAAAACATGCCATGAAGCATCAGATTCATGTCGTGACAACATGTATTCTAGGAACTTCATGTCGCGACATGCCCAACAATAGCCTAGGTAGATTCTTCATGTCGCAGCACGAGCACTTTCGGTAGAGTTTCGATTTTTTGAAACTCTTCCTTAACCCTAAGTATATATATTGAATTGTAACTTTAAAAAAAAAAAAAGGAAAGAGCCGTCTTAGGAGAGTTTTTGAGAGATTTTTCAAGCACTTTTTAGAGATTCTAAGTTTTGTTTTGAAAAATCAATCGAAAGCTATTCGGATTGCAATTTGAGACAGATTTTCATCAGATTTCAATAAAGGATTCGACAAGTTATCCGGTTTTATTCTTATTTTTCATTATGCATTATTTGAATATGATTATTTATTTATGTTTGATGATGAACTAAATAATTTTTGCTAAGATTAGGGCTAGCTAATTCATAAATATGTAGTGTTTTTCGATTATTATTTACAAACATGTTATTTCATGTGAGTTTGCACTATGAATTTAATGTCTTTTAAAAACTTGACCCATTTTTAATAGAATATTTGTTGTGTGATTGAGACCGAGAGATGATTCATATAAAACAACTAGAATATAAACCGTAGATTAGTCAAATATAGAGATATATTTGATAATACATATAATAATCATAGGCACAATAGGCTTATGCTGAAAGCTAATGGATTCCAAAAAACTTAATGCATTTTCATCTAATTAAACCTAAATAGAGATATTTAGGTTATTAGATTGTTAAATAGGATTAATATTGCTTGAGAAACCTAAATAGAGATATTTAGGTTATTAGATTGTTAAATAGGATTAATATTGCTTGAGAAAGAATGTTGATCAATTTAGGGAATTTCATTGTCACATGAATAACAATATATATTCAGTTGTATGAAAAGCCTACATTGTAATGAATTAGTAAACCCAAAATCTTAGCATCATCTCACTTATTGTTAGCACGACCGACTGCACGGCTAGCGCATGGTCCCGTGTGTTTCCTTTGTGCACGCTCGTGTGTTTACTATGCACGCATATGTGCCTTGCCTCACACGCCCATGCTCAAGCAAAATTTTCCAAAAATGATTGAAATTGAAGTAATAAGCATGGGAAACCTTTCTAATGACTATAAAGTAGTATATAAGGATAAAATAAGATAAAATAATATTGCATGTGTAGCATCCCAGGTTAGAAAGGCCATTAGGGGTAGAGTTTTGGGGTTAGAAATAGAATTCAGAAAAAGTTTGGGAGTCTAGAAGAGTTCAGGGGTGAGTTAGTAGTTTTCCAGAGCTGTGTGGCCTTCGTATGATTCCTTTAGGGAGCTTTCCAATCATGCGAAGTGCAGGACATGAAGTTCCTTCATTTTTCCTAGTGTACTCTCGTGCATCTTTCCCTGCACGCCCATGCAGGTAGGTAAAAAATGAGAGAGACGAGAGATTAATGCATTCTCACCCATTTTCAGCCAAGTTTTCTTCTTCATTTTTAGCAGCTCCCAGCCCTAGGCATGAGATCCAGCTTCCAGTGGCTCCCAATCCAGTAAGAGAGCAGAGAGATTAGCTTAAGTTTGAGTTCCCAGCTTCATGGCGAGAGGTAAGTGTTTCTTACTCTCTCTTTGCGTTCCCAGCCTGTTTGTTGATGCTTGGAAACGTTTGCCGGCGTTTCCAGTTTATTGTGATATGTTGTGTATGTTTGTATGATGCCATGATGATGATATGATGCTTTGTGTGATGATTTTCCACCCAAAATGCATGCTTGCTTGATTGTGAGTGTGTTAGTGAGAGAAATATGAGATTTCCATGGTGGATTGTGTTGGGAATGAGGAATGTTGAAATCGAAGTGATTTGTTAGCTTATTGAAGTGCCTTGAATGCTTGATGTCAGTTAATTTGAGTTTGGATGAGATTTGGATTAGTTTCTTACAGTTTCAGGCGTGCCATGTCTGAGCAGGACAAGATGCACGACCGTGTGCCCGCAAGAGCATGCCCGTGTGCCCTTGTTTCTGCAAGGACACGACCGTGTGTCTTGAGGGACACGGTCGTGTGTCCTTTCCTCGCATGAAATGGACAGATTTTTCCAGTAGCTTGCACACCCTGTTGCACAGCTTACGCACGGTCCCGTGTGTCTAGGCACACGCCTGTGTGCCTTTGCCCAACACGATCGTGTGTGCGCATGCACGCCCGTGTGTCTTTTTGGCACGTCCGTGCGTCAGCTTGAAATTCACAGAAAAGGCAGAAATGAATTATTAAAGGTTTGGTAATCCATCCAAGGGCTAACAATCATCAAATAATCCAAATTTCAGATAAGAAATGAAGCATATGCATACACAACATAGCATGTAGCCTGAAAGCGGATCTAAGGATCCGATTTCAATAGTTTTCAGCACTCAGAACCCAATGTATGGGTTATAGTTTTGGGTGAACTCGAGGGGGCATCTATGGGACTTAGCTTTCTGACACTAGTCAGACTGCTCAACACAGTGTTCAGCTTTCTAGCCAGTAGCTAGAATGTTCAGCCCACTTGGCCAGGATGTCGAATCCCCGTGTTCATCAACCTGATCAGCACAGCAAGTACTTTTGGGTACATATGATTCAGATACATGCATCATCAGCCAGTTCAGTTTCTAGTTTAGCATGACATGACATGACATTTCAACATGACATGTATTAATAATGAAATACAGAAATCCATAATCATTCAGATAAATCAGTTTCAGCGCCAGTAAGCGAGTAGATGTATGAATAGGGTCGAGGTGTGTATGATTGTTGCTTGCTTAGGTTGAAGGAAGTAAGGAATGCTTATTGGGTGATCTTTATCACTCATCCATTTCCTTCTTCCTTCCTTTTCAGGTTGTGTTGCTACTGGTGAGGAGCGGGTAGACTGAGGCTCGCGATAGAGGACCCACACATACCCTTTCAGCATGTATATGTATTTTCTTTCAGTTTTTAGACCTGTGAGGTCTTGTATGTGAATGTATATGTACTCAGATGTAAAGAACAGTTGTATAAATGGAAAAGCCAGTTTGGGCTCATTCAGTATTTTTAGTTTCAGTTTCGGTTTCCGCTTGTAATGTATCTTAGCAGCAGGTTTCATTTTCGTAGGATTCCCATCGCAGGTACCTGATTTCCAGTTTATTAAATAAATGAAACAGTATCATTCAGTAGCAGGGGTACTCGTGGCAGCGAGTCCTACATTTTTTGTATCAGAGCGTTTCTCTGTGCCATTTTTAGGGGTTATTTGAGTTGTAAATGTGTGGTGCCTGTTTTCTCTCTTTCGCAGCCGTCGTCCAGACCCTCCTCATAGCACAGTCAGGTATTTCTTTCCAGATTCGTTATGTTTGTGTTTCTAACCCCGTTTGCTTGTGATGCTTTAGATAGAGAAGAGTATATACCTAGATACATAGATGAGGCCATCAGTAGTAGTCCCCCTGTCTGTCCTATGAGTGTGAGTGATAAACGACGATCTCAGGGTGCCTCCCATGTGTCCATCAGGCTAGATCAACTCAGGGAAATGATTGGGAAAGTTTTCAGAGAGAGTTTACAGCAAACTGGTGTGGGTAATGTACAAGAGCCAGCCAGAGTTGATCCTCCTCAGTATGAGACCTACCAATCTTCAAGAAGAAGACCAGCACATACACAGTCTCAACCA
>JAJEJH010001823.1:0-16760 GCA_026122585.1 Anacardium occidentale
TGAGTTGTGATGCTTGGATGAACCTTATGCATGTTAAATGATGATGATTTGTTGTGCGAATTGATGATTTTAGCCATCTTTGATCCATGCATGTTGTTGATCATGTTTAATGAGAGAAAGTTGGCATGCTTGCTTGGTGGATTGATGTATACTTGATGCATGTTGCGTTTGAGGCTTGAATTGTGTTGTTTGGGATGCTGGGAATGCATGTTTGAAGTGATTTGGTGAATGGATGAGAATGGTTGGAAATTTTAAGCATTTTCCAGGCGGTGCTCTTGTTGAAGAACAAGACGCACGGCCGTGTGCCCGCATGGCACGACCGTGAGCCTTTGTTTTTCTAGATGCACGTCCGGGTGCACGCTGTGTGCACGGCCAGAAAATGCATAAGCACGACCGTGTGTCCGCAGACGCACGCCCGTGCTTGCGCTTTCAGTGAAATTCTCAGAAAATTCCAGTAGCTTGCACGGTCAGGCGCACGACCAGCACACGACCCTATGCGTCCTGGCTCACGCCCGTGCACTTTTCCCGCACGCCCGTGCACCTGCAGATTTTCAAAAAAAAAAAGAATTAAAAATGAGAAATTAAGCATGTAAATTCAGAATAAAGGCTAATTGGCTTCAGATAAGCATCAGATGAGTATGAAATCAGATAATAAGCTGCATATGCATATCATGGCATTACATGTTGCTTCAGGAAGGATCAAGGGATCTGAATTCAACAGTATTCAGTATTCAAAACCTGATGTACGGGTAAGAGTATAGGGTGAATACGAGGGGGCATCTGTAGGATTCAGTATTCTGACACCAATCAGAATACTCAGCAGTATTTCAGATTTAGTTCTCTGACACCAGTCAGAATGATAAGCAGCAAATTCAGATTTTACCATCTGACACCAGTCAGATCGGGCAGTAGTATCCAGATTCAACTTTCTAGCCAGTAGCTAGACTGTTCCACCCACATGGCTAGGATGTCGAATCCCTGTATTCCACCAAGTCTGATCAGCAGAGTAGGTACCTTTGGGCTACATTTAGAGTTTTAGTATTCAGATGCATGCATCCAGTATTTTCAGTTAGCATGACATGACATACATATCATGACATGAATAATAATGATATCAGTATATAATGAGAATGAGATTCAGATAACAGTTTCAGATTCCAGCAAGCGTATAAATGTATGATTAGGGCCGAGGCCTAGGTATGTTTGATTATTGTAATTGTTTGTGCTTGCTTGGGTTTTGAGGGAAGTGAGGAGCGTTTATTGGGTGATCTTTATCACTCATCCCCCTCCTTCTTCCATCCTTTTCAGGTGGTTTGTGCTGTTTCCGAGGAGTGGGTGGTACGAGGCTGACGGAGAGGGCCCACACCGCGATCTCAGTTGTGCAGTTTTTAGTTTTGGACCTGTGTGGTCATATGTATCTTTTGTATACTTTTGTATCCTGTGTACAGAAACAGTATATGTATGTATGAAAAAGGCCAATGGGCCCATTGTACCGAACAGATATGTATATTTCAGTTGATGTATGTATTTTAGCTTTCGCATGTGTAAATCTGAATGTATAGCAGCTTTCAGGAAGTTTTTATTATTTCCGTAGGATTCCCGTCGCGGGTACCCGGCTTTTCAGTTTATTAATAAAAGCTCCCCGCAGTGTTCAGCAGCAGGGGTACTCGTGGCGGCGGGTCCTACAGTTCTTCCTAATTCTAGTTGAGTTTTTCAAATTATGAATGTTTGATGGTTGATTTCAATAATCCTATATAGATTGAATAATTGAATTTGCTAAGATTAAGGTTCATGATTCGTATTTATCCTTATACTAATCAATACAATAGGAATTAGCAATAGGATTTTAAAGAAGTTTTTGAATTTCTTAAGGATAACTCTATACAACTTAAATGATTTGAGCCCATGTGATTGTTGCTTGTATGAAACTCTATCTTTTTGAAATTTAATACAACTACTTAATCGAATCAATAGAGCTTGTTATAGGTTAATAAGTGGTTAAATTTTAAGTAACAAACCTTTGTTATTTAGTGAATGAAAAAGAAAAATTGAGTGACCGAACTTATTGTCATTTAGGCTTCATAGTTTCAGTATAATAAAACAAACTAGTGAAGAGGTCGAAATATGTTGAAATTCATAATTATGAATGAACCTAGATCCGAATTTCATTATTATATTGTTTATTAGTTGATTTTTAATTTGATGTATTTTACATTTCATTTGAATTATGACTTAAACCTCTATCTTTGTTTTTCTGCTTGCTTATTAGTTGTCGCATTTCAATTGCATTGTTTGTTATTGAATCAGAGTATATTTGTTTGTAAAATCATTCTCTATGCAATCAACCCTTGCTCATTCTAGCTATAATTTAGTGTTAATAGATAACAAGGATTTTTTTTTCTAATTTGGAGCATTCGATATGCTACCAAATTTAGACACCATTGCCAAGGAGTGATTTTTTGTGTCAAGTTCATACTCTAATTATTTTTTATTAAGTTAGTAATAGTGTCAGTTGTGTTTTATTTTTGTTTGTGAAGTTTTGTGTCTTTTAGGTGATTTCATAAATTTTTTTGGTGGTATTATTCATTACGGATTATTTGGTAGAATTGTGAAGCCCATACGTATTTGTTTCGAAGGAAACAACGAACTGATCAAAACCAATCATTCAATTAAGAATCTTTGGTCTTATCCTCTCAATGCCAAATTTCATCGTTTGATAGAGTTCTAGGCCACTCTTATGTTTCTGACTATAAATTTTATTTTGTTTCACTTTATTTTTAGTTTTTTTTATTATTTGTCATTTATTTTTAGTATGTTTTAGTTTATGAAAAGATCATCACATCGTTGTGACTTAAAATTTGACCCGAGATTGATCAAACTATATGTAGGTTGAGGAAAAAGGCTTGACAGAATCAAGTGTGCAAGCTACAATTCATAACCTAGAATTAACATAATCTTTGACTTAGTATTGAGTAGTTTAAGTAATAATTAAAGAGAAGAGGAAGTTATGGATGTCAATAATAGAATATTGAAGGAGCTTGAAGCTTTTAACTTTAATTTGTAGCCATTATGTATTGAATATTTTGCATTCAATATAGCTTTGAACTTAAATCTGGACTGATCCATTTGTTGCCTAAATTTAGAGTTCTTGCAGGTGAGGACCCGAACAAGCATTTGAAGGATTTTCATGTTGTTTGTATGCTCAAGTATGAAGCTAATTAGAGTATTAGAGGATCATATTAAATTGAGAGGTTTTCCATTTTCTCTAGCTGATAATGTAAGGGATTGGCTTTACTATTTGCTGTCATGGTTAATCACCGCCTAGAATGAAATGAAAAAAATGTTTTTAGAGAGGTATTTCCTAACTTTTAAAGCAGCAAACATAAGGAACGAAACCTATGGTATTTGATAGTGCATAGGGAGAAATTATATAAATACTATAAGAGATTTAAAAAGTTGTGTGTAAGCTATCCATACCATCATATAAGTGAACAATTACTAATTCAATATTTTTATAAAGGTTTACTTCTTATAGATAGTAGTATGGTGGATACAACAAGCAAAGGAGCTTTGGTAGATAAAACTCCTAAGGTAACTCAAAATTTAATTTCCAACATGGTAGCAAACACTCAATAGTTAGGAATTAGACAAGATGCTCCACTAGAAACGTTAATAAAGTACATCTACTCTTAAACAATAGATATCTGACTTTACTTATTTGGTTTAACAGATGGTTATGGGAAATATGCAACAAACCAAGGCATGCGACATATGTGCAATAATAGGATATCTAATTGACATATGCCCAGTTCTTAAAAAAAAGCAAGTTAATGTTGTAAGGGGACTTCTTAGATAGTCAAGGAAATATGACCCTTATTTAAATACTTATAACCCAGGGTGGAGAGATCACCTAAATTTGAGTTATAAGGAAACTAAAAGCCAATATAAAATGTATATTAAAGCAAGCCACTTGGATTTCAACAATTTCAATAACAAAAACATCAGTAGCAAATTCATTATCAATCAATACTAGCAACTTCATCTAGTTCTAATGTAAGCATGTCTTTTGAGGATATGTTTAATACTTTTCTAACCTACACTCAACAATTTCAATAGGAAACAACATTTACCATACAACACTTGGAAAACCAAGAAAGTCAGTAAGCTACTATAGTGAACAAGTTAGAAGCTCAAAGTTTAGGTAAATTACCTTTTCAGATAATAGTGAATCCAAAAGAAAATATGTGTGCCATGTCTTTCAGAAGTGAAAAATAGTTGACTACACCACCTAGAAAAAAAATGTTTGATGCAATCATTAAGGAAGAGATTGAGGAGGAAATTAAGGAAGAGGTAGAGATTTATCCACCTAAGGTAAATTTTGATTCATTTGTTTAAGTTAAATCTAATTCTCTTCCTTGTCCAACTAGATGTACAAGGTCTAACAAAAAGGTGCTTAAGAAGGAAATTTTATTAACGTTTCACAAAGTAAAGGTAAATATAAATATACCTTTATTAGATGCAATTAAATAAGTGCCAAGGTATGCAAAATTTCTTAAAAAATTATGTACAAATAAGAGGAAGTTAAAGGATAATGAGAAGACAAGTGTAGGGAAGAATGTGTTAACAGTTCTTCAAAGGAAGTTACCTCTCAAATGCAAGGACCCAGATATGTTCACCATTCCAATTAAAATAGGCAACACCAAATTTGAAAGGGTCATGCTAGATTTAGGAGCATTTATTAATGTTATGTTCAAATTAGTTTATGTTTCTTTAAATTTAGGATCATTAAAAAATACTAGTGTTATTATACAATTGGTTAACCATACTAATGCATACCCTGATTAGGTGATTGAGGATGTTTTAGTGTAGGTAAATGAGCTAGTATTTCCTACAAATTTTTATATTGTAGATATGGATGATAAGACTTCTTTTAACCCTGTATCTAGCTTATCGGGAAAACCATTTTTTAAAAAGAAATAACGATGATTGATGTGCACAAGGGTACCTTGACAATAAAGTTTGGTGGTGAAACGATTCAATTCAATATTTATGAGGCTATGAGTATCCTAATGATATACATTTAGTGTTTTCAATTAATGTTATTGACTTTTTAGCATAAGAAGTTTTTAAGTTGACAAGAAGAGAGAACTTAGAGGTGGCAATTAATGAACATCTAGAATTATAAAAGAAGAAGAGATAAAGTTAAGTGAGGACTTAAAAGAGACCATGATTACATTGCACCTTGTAGTAGTCATTTTAAACAGGTATATACTTTCATCTATGTAGTTACATGTTGCTCACAAGAAACATTAACCTTTTATTATACTGGCTTTTGTTATAAAATTGAAACCATTACTTTTACACTTGAAGTATGCATATCTAAGAGAGAATGAGACATTACCAATTATCATTTCTAAGAACTTAACTTAAAGTCAAAAAGTTAAATTGATTTGTGTGGTAAAAGAGTACTAGACAATGATCAATTGAACCATAGTTAACATTAAATGAATCAACCCTTCTACATTTATCCATCAAATTTTACTTGAAAAAGGTGCTAGACCTTTAAGGGAAGCCAAATGTAGGTTAAATACCCCAATATAGAGGTGGTAAAGAAGGAAATTTTAAAACTTTTAGATACTTGGGTAATTTATCCAATTTTAAATGGTAAATGGGTGAGTCCGGTACAAGTGGTTCTTAAAAAGTCTGGAATCACTGTAATGAAAGAGTGAAGACAATGAATTGGTTCCCATATATGTTCAAACTAGCTGGCGTGCTTGTATTGATTATAGAAAGTTAAACTCAACAACTTTCAACAACTCGAAAAGATCATTTGCCATTTCTTTTTTAATGATCAAATGTTAGAAAGATTATTTGGTCATACTCGTTATTGTTTTCTTGATGGTTTTTTAGGTTATAACTAGATTATGATCGTATTGGAGGATCAAGAGAAGACCACCTTTACATGTCCATTTAGTTCATTTACATACTGTTGAATACCTTTCAAATTATGAAATATTCTAGTAACATTTCAATGATGTATGGTTAGTATATTTTCTGACTATATAGAAAACATCATAAACGTATTTATGGGTGAGTTTAGTGTTTATGGTGATTCTTTTGATAGATGTTTAGATAACCTCACACAAATTTGAAGAAGATGTTTAGAAACTAACCTTGTGTTAGATTAGGAAAATGTCAATTTATGATAGAATAAGGTATAGTTTTGGGGCATGTTATTTTAGTTAGGGGATTGGAGTAGATAGTGTAAGATATATATTATTTTTGCTTTACCTTACCCTATAAATATGTATGAGATTTAATCTTTTCTTGGACATGTAGGTTTGTATCATTTATTTATCAAGGACTTTTCAAAGATTGCTTTGCCCTTGTGTAAGTTGCTATAAAAAGATGTGTCATTCCAATTTAATAGAGATTACAAGAATGCATTCGACAAGTTAAAGGAGCTTTTGAAATCAATACTAGTGATTCAATTACCAAATTGGGAGTAACCATTTGCGATCATGTACAATGCAAGCAATTATGTTGTAAGAGTTGTTTTAGGATAGAAAATTAGGAAGGCTACATATGCATTTACTATGCCTTGAGGACTCTAAATACATCTCCAATAAACTATTCCATAATTGAAAAATAGCTTTTACTTGTTTTTTTTTTTTTCTTTAGAAAAATTTCAGTCTTATTTCCTTGTCACTAAAGTAATAGTTTATTCTGGTCATATAGCTCTTAAGTATTTGCTGTCAAAGAAAAAAGCAAAACAAAGGTGGATTCTATTGCTACAAGAGTTCTTTTAAGAGATTCGAGATAAAAAAAAACAAAAAATTCTATAGTAGACCATTTGAGCAGATTGGTGCGCGAAGATGAGGAATTACCATTGTGTGAGGCATTCTCAGCAACTATTTCACATTGACAAGGCACTAACATGGTATGCATACATTGTTAATTACTTATTTGGTAGAGTATTATCTGATGATTTTTCTAGGGTTCAGAAGGCTAAACATAAACATGATGCCAAGTATTATCTGTGTGATAATCTATATCTATGGAGATTTTGTGCTAATCAGGTAATAAGAAGTTGTGTACTTGAAACAAATATTTTATCTATTCTAACCTTCCATCATTGTTATGCTCGTAGAGTTCATTTTGGGCCAAAGAGAACAACTCACAAAATTTTAGAATATATATTTTATTGGCTAACATGGTTTAAGGATACATATTTGTTTTGTAAGTCTTACAAGAATTACCAACATATAGGTAATATATCCTGTAGGAATCAAATGCCACAAACTCTTATTTTGATTTTTAAAATTTTTTATGTTTAGGGTATTGATTTCATGGGCTCATTTCCTTCATCTTTTGGTAATATGTAAATACTTTTGGTTATTGATTATGTCTCTAAATGAGTGGAAGCTAAAGTTATTAGAACTAATATTTCTAAAGTTGTTATAGATTTTATAAAGTTTAATATCTTTGTCAAGTTTGGAATCCCAAGGGCCATTATTACTAATAGAGGCACTCATTTCTATAATAAGATGATAAAGTCATTACTTAAGTATAATGTTATATATAAGGTGTCTACGTCTTATCACCCACAGAGTAATGGCCATGCTGAGGTTTCCAATCATGAAGTTTAATCCAATCTATTCTAGAGAAAATATTGGAGTCTGATATTGGAGGATACATTATGGTCTTATGGGACTGCTTACAAGACCCTCATTAGGATGTCATCATATAGGTCAGTATTTGGCAAGTTATGCCACCTTCTAGTAGAACTAGAGCATAGAGCTTTTTGGCAATCAAACAATGCAACTGGAATATGAATAAAGCTATAGAATAAAGGGAATTACAACTACAAGAGTTAGAGGAACTAAGGATTTAAACAAAAGAAATCAAAAGCCTTCCATGACAAGAAGATTTTGAGGAAGAATTTTTCTATTGGACACAAATTTCTCCTATATCATTCGAGGCTTAAGTTATTTCAAGGTAAACTTCATTCCCATTAGATTGGCCTATTTGTTGTTAATAAGGTGTTTTATCATGGTGTAGTAGAAATTCAAAGTCTAAGGACAAGGAAGACATTTAAGGTGAATGGTCATAGACTCAAACCTTTCTACGAAGGTTTCCAAGTACGAAATGTTGAGGTGGTGAACTTGGAAGATCCAATTTATTGAGATTAAGAAGATTATTGTCAAGCTAATGACGTAAAACAAAGGTGCTGTTTGGGAGGCAGCTCAAGAGGAGTATTTATTTTCTCGTACTTGATTTTATTTTATTTGTATTTGGATACTGTCTCCTTTTTACATTTGAGTTTTACATTGGGGACAATGTAAATAGTAAGTGTAGGGGTAGCAGCTTATAGATCTTCTTTTCGTCTTTATTTCAATAAAAGATCTGTTTTTATTTTTTTTATCTTTACCTTATATTTTTGTGTTTTCCAAAATGTTTTTTATTGCTTTAAATCATATATTTGAATACCTCGATGATGTATGAGATATTAATTTGACTGAGGCAATTGAGCATACTCTTTACCTCATGATTTCAGCAATGTTTTATAAACTAAAGTTAAACACATCTTGATTTGAACAGTCAATTGAAATGGTATTTCTTAAGAAGTTATGTGAACCTGGTGATAAGGCATGATTGAGGAATGTGTAGCTAGTTTTGAAACTATTTCTCTTAAGTAAGTCCTAAATTTGAGTTTAAGTAAATAGGGATGTGAAAAAAAAAAAAGAAAAAAAAGTGAAAAGAAAAGGAATGAAAAGAAAGGTGAAAAAAAAAATACAATATATATATATATATATATATATATATATATATAAAAATGTGGCAATTTTTTACTTTGCTATTTAAGTTGCCTAGTTAGTTAGGAGTTGGCATGTCTACTGTGAGTGACTTCCATCTTGAATAGTGGCTTGAATATGAGTATGCAAAGCACTTTAATGTTTGTTTCTTTTGATTAATTTTTGGGTTATAACTAATGGAAAAATATTTGTTTGTTTTTTGTTTCTTTAAATAAATAAGCACCCTCGTTCGCTACCCAGTTTGTAATAGTAAAGAGAAACGGTTGAAAGGTGAGTTGTGTATGAGTCAATTGTGATTAGTTGCCTAGTTTACATAGGCTAATTAAGACCAATCATGGATAAAAATGAAGAGAGAAATGAATGTGTTTAGCTTTGGTTTATTTAACTATTGCTACATTCTAAGTTAGGTTTGAGCATGCATAATTAAGCTTTAAATAGAATTATGTGTGCATCATGATGGTGTTGTTGATGTGGTTTAAGTATATTATATGCTTAGTAGTAAGTATGTTATATTTCAGGACATGCAAAAGCTAAGTATGGGGGAAATTCGAGAGACTTATAATTAAACATTTTTTTATTTCTTGCACATTTAGTTTATTTGAATTAACTGATGTCTTTTGGTGTCTATTTGAGATGATTTTATTTAAATTAGGAAATTCTAGTATTTTCACTGATAGACATTTTTGGCTTATTATAGACTTATGATTATCTTAGAAGTCTATTTTTTGTTTGAGCCCTCTTTGAAATTAAAGCAGACTTCTCAAGCTTTTCAGAAAGGTTTGGCTCACAAAGTTTCAAATTCGTTTAGGCCTTCAAATGTTAATGTAAAGTCAAAGCTAAAAACTAGAGTCCTCAAGTCTGACCCTTGAAATTTTGAGAGGGCATATGAGAGCATCCAAATTCTAAACAAGGTGATAGCCAAATTCATCTATACATGCAGAACTATAATTCATATGAAGGGATCAAAGCCTAGATCTGTTGTTTAAAGGGTCAAAATTAGTAGACATAGCCAAGTATAAGACTTGTATAGTTAAAGGTGTCATTATGGGCCAGTTCCAGTTTTTGGCCCATAGCTTGAGCTACAGATTTCTTTTGGAGCTGAAATTGGATGCATTGGAAAGCTAAAGAATATGCTTATGTCTTTTATGAAAATACCCAAGTCCAGAAAGCCCAGTTGCCCATCCAAAACTGGCTTATGCAATTAGATCCAGAATAGTTATGAATATAAAAACTAAACTTTGTCTTTTAGGTAAAAAGGGGAGAAAAACATTACGTGACAAAGAGAGATAAGGAGAAAATGCCACATAGTAGAAAGAGATTTTTTTTTTTTTTTTTTTTTTGTGCATTTCTTTGGTGTTCCTAAAATTATAAGAGGTTAGACAATAATTTCAGTTCTAAGGAAGTTTAAAACTATGGACTTTTCAATGGATTAAGCTTCTGTATGTTAAAATGATTCTTATTGATTCTAGTTGAGTTTTTCAGATTATGAATGCTTGATTGTTGATTTTGATATTCCCATATTGATTAAATAATTGAATTTTGCTAAGATTGAGGTTTGTGATCCGTATTTATCCTTTTTCTATTCAACATAGTAGCAAATAAGAATAAGATTTCAAACAAGTTTTCTGAATTTATTAAGGATAACACAAGTTAAATGATTTGAACTCAAGTGATTATTGCTTGTATGAACCTTTGTCTTCACGAAATTTAATACAATTTCTTAATCGAATCTATAAAGTTTGTTATAGGTTGACAAGTGGTTAGATTCTAAGTAATGAATTTATGTTATTCAGTGAATGAAAACAAAGAATCTAGTGACAGAAGTTATTGTTATTTAGTGTTCATAGTTTTAGTAGAATTGAACTAATAACCAAGAGGTCAACCCTTACTCATCCTGGCTACAATTCGTTGTTGCAGGATAACAAGGAAAATTTTTTCTAATTAATTTAGAGCATTTGACATACTACTAATATATAAAGCACTTCTAGACCATTCTCACATCAATCCATTCCCATTAAAAATAACAATAATCCTTAATCATCTTTTCAAACATGTAATTCTACCCTAAAATTGAACAAAACGATATTAACCAAATAAGAAAACAATTAATCTATAGATGGGCTTCATCAATATGTGGTTTGACATTGAAACAAAGATCTACCTATTAATCTAAGTTCATCCCCGGATTGAGGCAAAGTTTGTGTAACACCTAGAGTTCAAACTAAACATGGTGTAAACACATCTTTAAACATGATCACAAATATGTTATTAGTTATACAAGAAATTATTGTCACGATAACTTATTAAAACCTAACTACATAAACTAATCAAAACATGTTGGTATCTATATATTGATCATATGATGCATCATTAGAAATAGTTTTGCTACAATATGAATATGTATACATGTTTCATGTATAAGATGCAACAAAATGATGTTATAATATAAACTCAATACAAACAAACATCCATAAGATCATGAGCAAAAAACAGAAGAAGAACATTTAAAATACAAATGCATTTAGCCATCATTCATAGAAGTTTTAAAGGAAGCACAATCGTCTGCAAACTATACTCTGTTTTTTCCAATCAACAATGCATGAACAAATAACAAACACAGAAAATTCAACTAACAAATATATCAATCAACACAGTTTTCCTTTAGGATATGTACCTAGATATTGGTTTCTTTGATAATTCTCCTTGATATGTTATGCTAATATAAAATTGAACAAACTCACAAACTTGGTTCTCACAATCACTTAGTGTGTTTCCAATATCCTAAAAAGTTCTATAAGTGTGTTTCTCTTCCTTAAAGTTCTAGAAGAATGTTTAAGAGATGTTTCAAGATTTTTTGAAATCTTGGTAAAGTCACCCTTAGCCTAAGAAAAAATAAAGCCTTGTAGTCCCCCTTCTAAAATAATTTAGAGAATATTATTTTCCTAAAACCTAAAATAGAATATTTTAGAGGTTTTACACAAATTTTGGTACAGTTTCCCCAAGCCTAAAGAAAATTGAAAACATCCCGTCTTAACTAGAATCTTACCTTTTATACCAATTTCCCTGACGCTTAGTTTCTTACTTGAATGGTAATTTCTATTCTAGGATTTCTTATTAAACTCTGATTCCTTAATGGATGTTTCCTAGTTAAACTAGAATTATCCTAAATAGAAATCTAATAAAATTTAAAATATCTAAAATAATTAAATCGTGATTCTATAACTATGCATGGATGTTTGATAGATGTCTGTGAAAATGAAGCAACTCTTGGCAAACATGAAAAGCAAAGCCTTTTTATCGATTGTAATGAGCTGCAAGCGAAAACATAGGTCTTTTCCTTTCACATACTACTTAAGCCTTCTATATATTTGTAGTTAGGCTCTAAAAAAGGCTCAAATTTGGCACTAAGCCTTTTCTAAAGATAGTAGGCCTAATGGAAGTTTTGGGGGCCTAAATCATATTATCAAGTACACTCACCAAGTTTATGTGTCTATTCCCAACCCATAGGCCTTAGGTTATCGATTCAAAGGTTTTTTTGGAAACTATATAGGTTATCATCAATTGGAAAAACTTAGTTATGTCAAAATAAGGTGTCTACAACCATCTTGAGGCATCAGTATACAATTGTTTAAATGCATTGAAGTCATGTTTACCTATTTCTAATGATGTAGTCTTCTTTAAAATGGCAAGCTTAAAATTGATCAATTATATTTAGTCTATTTTTATAACATATAATGCTAATCATTAATATGAGTTATGTATTTATAATACTGCATGAATTGATTTTCACATCTTTTGTTTTGTTTTTATTTATTGCATTGATACACAAACATATATAAGTTGATAAATAGATGCCTATATTGTACATATCCATTTACCGATTCTATATTTTTTTTTGTATCGATCATGTTCTATCTAATCTTGGATTTTTCTCACTTATTTTATTGATAGTTAATTAGGATGAGCGTTATGAAATATTGATGAAGACTATGAATGTATGAGAATGTTGATTTGCCATGAATTTATAGTTGGGAATGCATAAGGTAGATATGTGGATTTTATCTAATTTATTTGTGTATTGACTTGGTACATAGATGGATAAAAGTCAGTATGTAGACACTTACTTCTATAGGTGTCTATACATGGCCTCAATGTTATTTGTGGATTGATCAAACTGTTTACTGTTTAGTCTTATTTTGTTGTTTGTGGGTTGGTTCCAAATTAGAATAAATAGTTATAATGTTTGGAAATGAATTGAAATGTTATAAAAAGGTTGTAAGAATTTTAGTTTATTGATTTTGTGTGATTTATAATCTTGTAAAGTATATATGTGGATGTTTTAATACAATACGCAAAACATCAACGATGGCTAATGGATACGCATGAGAGACAAGCATTCACTCATCAACGTGAGCTTTTGTACACCATCTTGAAAGTGTCCACAGATGACTCTAGGATACCTGAATTTATTTTGTATTTGACTTATATTTTGCAAAATTTACATACATTATTTAATTAATTTGTTTCTATTTTTAGGAATGTAATTTATTTACAATTGGTGACATTTATGTGGTTTCTGTGTGTCTTAAACTATTGTATTGTATGTTTAAATTAGGAAAATTATAAACAAAAAAACATAAAAACTTAATTAAGGCAAATCATTTAGTGGAGACAAACCTTTAGGTTGGACAATATCGATGTCCAACACTTTACCATATCCATACTTAACTCTCTGAACCTATCCATTAAGTAGACAAAGTTGGTTTCAGTCTTTCACAAGGGATCCAATAGTTTTTCATCCTTGTTACATATTTTCCAAGTGTAGTTTATATGGTGATATATACATTGCTTTTTTTGGTCATATTGGGATAACTAAACAAGAGTGGTATGTCTATTCTTGCATGACACTGTAAAAACCTATCATAGATATATAATTATTAGTATTCAAATTGATACTTATTATAAATGCATATTACATTACTCATTGTAGATATTGATGGAGAAATTTTGGTTTTTTCTTCCAAGTAGCCTCAATGACAAAATGCCTTTGTGGAGTGAATCAACACTTATTCACAACTTTCTTTCTTTCTTATCTATGACATAGCTAACAGATGGAGCAAAATTGTCTCATCATTAGGGGTGGATTAAAGTCAAGTTGCTTTAGACACAAATCCATGTTTGGCTTGAGTTTTAGGGCTTCTCGATAATTCTTCTTTTTCTCTAGTGATTCATTTTCTTCTTTGGCTTCTTCTCTGATGATTGTTTACCATTCGAGCCAGCTCAAGCTTAAATTTGAGCCTACCATTCTAGAGTTGAGTTAAGCTTGAATAGGTTATTGTTTGGCTTCACCTTGACTAAGCTTAAATCTACTTTTCCTCATCATCATTGTAAGTAGCAAAGTTACTTGAACCTAACTGTTTCTTTAGAAGAAAAACATCAATGGGATTGATAAATGTTGTAGGTAGTAATTACAGCATATATGCAACCAGACCAATATTAATTAGAATTTTGTAAGAACCATAAAAATGTGGTGACAGCTTTTGGTCCTTAGAATTGCTAAAGAAATTTCGTAATATAATTGGTCCTTAGGCATGCTTTTGTAACATCTTCAAGAATTAATGTCTCTTAATTGCAACTTGTATTCTACAGTTGTAATTTTAGTAGCCTCACGTAGGGTTCCAAATAAGTTAAGTCATATCAAGTATTATTTGGTTTAAATTAGGCTCTATTCGACTTATGCAAGACTTGTGCTTGGACTCAACAAGTTTTAGTGAGTTCAAGATAGAAATTGTTGACTTGAGCCTGGTTCAAAAAATTACAACCAAACTATATAGTCTGCATATTTATCAATTACTCTTATATTCAAATTATAATATTAGGCTGTATGGGCAAATTTTAAAAGATGAAGAGGCAAATAAATTTGTCAAAACAAATTTAAAAGCTTAGGATGAAGAATAAATTATTTTTTAGGAGGGTAAAGGAAAATTTTGATAATGTAAATGCAAAATTTTAAACTTTTACAAAAATTTATTGACATTAGATAGGTTGTCTAAACTCATGAGCTTACCAAACTAAAAAAACAGCGATGTCAAGCTCAACTCGACAATACATAAGTGAAGCTCAACTCAACAAAACAATATTGAGCCAGCCCTGCCTTATAATGCATCAAGATTTTTGAAAGTTAACTTGTGTTTGACATAATTTGTTATTTTTTAAACAACATTCGGATCAATTCAGGTGAGTTTTGTGTAACATGACTTGATTCAATTTCAAGATGACCTAAATATGACCTGATTCAATTTCAAGATGACCTAAACTAAATTTTGTGTAAAAAAAAAAAACTCAACATTAACCTAAGTTTTATCATGTCATGTTAACAAATCATGTCCAAAATTATCGACTCTATTCATTAACAAGGTAATCTATATTTCTTATGATTAGTTACTCTCAAAATTAACAAGTCATACCAAAGTCTAAGGTGGAGAGGGAAAATTAAGTTTTACGAGGACACATAAAAATTTTGAGATTGTAAGTACAGGATTTAAAAACTATTATAGAAATTTATTGATATTATATAGGTTACTTAAACTCATGAGCTTAGCAAACCAAAAATTAACAACCTCAAGCTCATCTTGACAATAGCCAAGCTGAGCTTAACTTGATAATAACTAAGCTGAGCTTAGCTAATAAAGCACCAAGATTTTTTAAAGTTGACTTGTGTTCAACATAATTTGCCAATTTTTTTTAAATATTTAGATAAATTCGGGTTTGTTTTTTGTTATCTTGAACACAACCTGATTTCATTTTAGATTGACTTGAAGACAATCCTAACTTGAGTTGTATCGTGTTGGGTTAACATGTCCAATATAATTTTAAATATTAGGTTTAGGCTTCTTGCATTACTTTGTTGGAGTAGATGTAAATACGCACTTGACTTGCTTAAAAGATCTAATATGCTTAATTGCAAAGTTGCAGTTGCACCTATGAATGTGAATGAAAAATTGTAAGTTTTGATGGTATTAAACAAGGAAATGTAAAAAAATTTAGAAATTTGGTTGGTGGATAAATCTATCTAATTCATATAAGGCCAAACATTGTTTTCTCATACGAGGTAATTTCAAGATTTATGCATTTTCCTTCAAAACATAGAGTAACGTGTTATACGACTAGAACAATTGACTTTAGGATATAGTATGGTCGTTTGTCAAATACTGATTGTGACTAGGTAGGATGTTAAAATTATAAGAATTTCAACTTATGCTTTTAGTCTTAGCATTAGAGCAATCACTTGGAGTTTGGAATTACAAGTTAAAATTCATCAGCATCCTAAGAAAATTGGTTCAGAATAATTCTTGCCAACCTTCATCAAGAGGAGAATCAAATAGCATAATTGAAATGACAATAAAGCAATAACTACAATGACCAAGAATTCAATTTATCGTGAATGAACAAAGCACATAGACATTCGTACTTACTTTTTTGAGATCTTCTATCACATGGTCGGATCACTATAAAACTTTAAAGTATTGTAGTTCAAATAAGCAAGTTGTAGATATTCTTACCAGATTTCTGTTGAAGTAATGACTTAAAATTGATAGATTGCTATTGTGTTTGTTAGTTGTGGTCCTAATTTTCTGTATTTTAATTAAAGTTGCTCTTAGTGCATACTATCTATTTGAGAAAATGACTATTAAAAGTGGTTCCTTAATTTGCTAATAATGGTTGAGGTTTTTTTGCATTGTTAATTGCATGTAAGCCTATATAAGTTGTATTTCAGTTCTGAATAAAAATATCTGCAATATTTATTTTATTCAAATAATTCTATAATTCTATCATTGTCCCTAATTTATTTTGCATTTGCTGAAACTTCAACAGCTCTTGCTTCTTATTCTTTCTCTGTTTTGTTGTTCCTTATATTGAACAGGTCTTCTAAATTTCCAATAA
>JAJEJH010001824.1:0-16758 GCA_026122585.1 Anacardium occidentale
CTAGAGTAGAACAATCTATTAGACTATCAAGAACTTGGTTAAGTTTCTCAGCTTAACAACTAATCAATGATAGATCAAATTAGAGCCTACTCGAGGGTAGAGATAAGATATGCTTATCGAGTAACTTTTCACTCATTCCCCTTACTTTCCTTCCTTGTAAGTCAATGTCTTAAGGAGCTGAACATACTCGAGAGTGGGATATGTCATTTAGTTTTCAGTAGATAGCATGTTGGTGGCTCGTATGCTTTGTATTGCTCCTGCATATGAAATGTCCAATATCATATATGGTTTCAGATATTATTAATAATACATATTTATATATAGAGAGAGAGAGAGAAAGAGAAAGAGTAAAACATGAGTTTTATCTATGATACTGTACAATAGGTTTTATTTTCCCATCACATTATTATTTGTAGCTTTTGCACATAACGTTTTCAGTTAGCAGTCAGAGTGAGACTACTATTATATATTAGAGATATATTTCAATTATAAAAAAAAAAAAAAACTGGTCTATAGTAATACATAACAGCCGACTCTCATAGTATCTATATAATTTTAAAAAAATTTCACAATCTTAATAACTTGGCCACTATGAATAGTTAGCAAGATGATGCTCTCATGTGCAATATTCTTTAACAAGTCTTTCAAATTTATTCCATCTATTAGGATTTTTATTCAAAACCTTTTCTTCATACTTAAAAGTGTGCTTCTGGATGCTCAATAAGGTAGAGTTATCTATCATTCTCGATCACATTTAGTCTCTCTCTTAATGCTTTTAATATTTCGAGTATTCATATGAGAGTGCTTCATGCATGCCTTAGATTATTCGATGCTAAGAAATTGCTTACTTCGTATGACAAGTAGTTGAATTAAATAGTTCATATGAATATTTTCCTGATTGTTGATAGCCTAACTATATAGCCATAGATAAAAGAAAACCACAAGCTTCTAAAATGACATTAAAAATACATCAATTTGCTGTATGGTTTTCCCAAAGTTGTCGGAATAGTAGTGAAATAACGAAAATATTAAAAATCAAATCATAGCATCGGGAAACCTAAACAGGATACACGTTTTTCAAATTTTCAAAAGACTCATGCTATAAATTTAACAAACATAGGGTGTTAACTGAAACACCTATCTATTTTGATTTTTTTCAAAATCTTCTAGTGGTTTAGAACCTCCAATAACGAGCTTTAATATGTCAGAAATGCCAATTACACTCGTATAAGACCCCTTGCTATATGTCACTGTGCTGCTAGTATTTATTTATTATATAAGAAATTATATTATATTATATTATTTTCTTACTGCTTGAAAATTATTATCAGTCATATCCAACAGAAATCCCTACACACTTGTTGTACTAAAAATATATGCAGTGCGAAAGTTTATAAAATAAATGTGGTGGAATGCTAAAACTCACTGTACAGTATCTTAAATAAAATTCATATTTTATTACTAACAACTAGTATCTAAAAATACAAATGATATTGTACATCCCATATGCATGAGCAATATAAGCATGAGCAATATAAGCATGCAAGCCAACATATTATCTACTGAAAACTAGATACATATATACATACATATATGAAACTGAAAACATCAGGTAAAAACCTGTTCAAGCCATATCCCACTCTTTAGCCATCCTGCCCTCCAAGCTCAGCTCCCAAACTCAACCTGCATGAATAAGAAACTATAGGGAATGAGTGATAAATCACTTAGTAAGCATCTTCTACCTCTACCCTTGGGTAGACTCTAAGCTGGTTATGTTTTCTTACTCTGCTTCTATTTCATTACTGCTCATCTGGTCACTAGTTTAATGGACTCTATTTTACCTATAGATAGTCTGACTACTCATTTAATAACCTCAACTGAGTTCATTTCTGGTCTGATAATGTATTCTTCTCTAGCTCGACTTACTGTTCAAATATCATCTCATGCTATGTCATAAATACGTATATGAGTATACGTAAACAACCCAGTATGAAGAGGAATCTAAGCGGTGTAGCTGACTCACTGAGTTCTCTTTTTGATAATCATTATCCTGTTCTTTGGCTCATTTACTGTTTTGTCATGGTTTATTTTGTAAACCTGTTTATCCTGTTATATATATAATATTCTGTATAGACTTATCTTTCTGGCATTTCATATTCTGTCTGTATTACTGGTTATCAGCTTGTTTGATAATTTCTCTGTTTTGTTTGCTTTTATGCCACGTATGACATGTTATGAAGTATGCTAAAATCATGTTTAATGATATTGAAAATCATAACTGGGTCCTTGGGCCAATTCACTGAAAACATCTTTTGAAAAACTGGTTTTACTAAAATACTGTTAGGATTCAAAGATCCTAAAATATTGAAAATATTGAATAACATTTGTATCTGAAAACTTTGTGTATCCGAAGATACCTTCTGTGCTGATCAGACTGATGAACATAGAATTCGACATCTTGGCCATGTGAGCTGAACCAGACCAACGAAGTGTCAGTAAGTTGAAATATATATCATACTAGTCCTCAGACCAGTAAGCTGAAACTGAACCAATCTGACTGCAGTCAGAAAGTTAAGATCCCAAAGATACCTCCCCCCCGAGTTTGTAGGACCCGCCACCACGAGTACCCCTGCTGTGCTGAATAATAACAATATTTGGGGAGCTTTTATTAATCATCTGAAAATATGGGTACCCGCGATGGGAATCCTACGAAAACAAAATAACTGAAACTGTACAATGCTTTACATTTCTGTACATGCGGAAGCTCATCTGAATATACATCATATATATAGATATATCTGAGATATACAACTATTCTGTACAAGGGCCCACTGGCCTACATCATATACATATACTGTACACCTGGATACGAAACATGTACAACAATGACCACATAGGTCCAAAACTGATATACACTGATCGAGGTGTGTGTGCATGCCTTCTCCGTCAGCCTCGATCCAACCGCTCCTCGAACCCAGCACGAACACCTGCAAAACTGGAAGAAGGAGGGGGGATGAGTGATAAAGATCACCCAGTAAGCGCTCCTTACTTCCCTCAATACCCAAACAAGCACAACAATCACATAAACAACACATACCTTGGCCTCGACCCTAATCATACATCTATGCGCTTGCTGGAATCTGGAAACTGTTATCTGTATCTCATTCATTCATTATTATCATATGGATGCATGTCATGATGTGTATGTCATGTCATGCTAACTGAAAACTAGATGCGTGCATCTGAATACCTCTCTCTGTACCCTCGGGTACATACTGTGCTGATCAGACTGGGTAATACAGGGATTCGGCATCCTGGCCATGTGGGTTAACCATTCTAGCTACCAGCTAGAAAGCTGAATCTGATATCTGCACTGCTACGATCTGACTGGTGTCAGAGAGCTGAAACTGAAATGCTGCTGAATCATCTGACTGGTGTCAGGAACTGGATCTGAAAACACTGCTCAGCGTTCTGACTGGTGTCAGAAGGCTGATTCCCACAGACGCCCCCTCGTATTCACCCTAAACTCTTACCCGTACGTCGGGTTCTGAATACTACTGAATTCGGATCCCCTGATCCTCTCTGAAGCTACATGTAATGCCATGACATGCATATGCAGCTTATTAACTCATTACATGCTTATTTGATGCTTATCTCAAGCCATTAAATATTTATTCTGAATTCGCATGCTCAATTTCCCATTCAAATAACATTTTTCTGAAATTCTGCTGATGCACGGGCGTGCATGAAATGTGCACGGGCGTGCACCCTAACGCACGGGACCGTGCACTGGTCGTGCGCCTGGTCGTGTAACTCTCGAGAATTTACTATTTATTGTCCCTGAAATTGCCTATGCACGGGCGTGCGTATGCGGACACACGGGCGTGCATGTACATTTCCTGGCCGTGCATGGGTCGTGCATACGGGCGTGCATCTGGAGAAACACAGGCTCACGACCGTGCCATACGGGCGCACGGTCGTGCGTCTGGTTCTTCAACAAAGCACCGCTCGAAAAATGCACAAAACGGCCAACCAAAACACATCCAATTGCAATCACACTCCAAATATACATTCCCAACACTTCAAACATCACCATTCAAGCTTCACATGCAACATGCATCATCAAACATGGAACCTACCATGGGATAATCTCTTTTCTCTTTCTAAGGCCATACATACAAACATGCATGCTTCAAGGGTGGAAATTTGTCATCCAAATCAACATGCAAGGCCATATAATTATCTCAAACAATCATCCACATGCAAGGAACACATCCATGGCATCAAGAAGCACAAAACATGCCGGGAAACTCAAGGAAAAGGTAAGAGAACACTTACCTCTCTCCATGCTTTGAAATCAAGCTTAAAATCACTAATCTCTTGGCTCTCTAATCGGATTGGGAGCTAATGGCTGCTGAGTCTCCTCTCTAGGAACGGGAGGCACTGAAATGAAAGAGAGAATATGGCTGAAATGCAAACGGGTGAGTAAAGAAATGAACTGAACTCACGGTTCCACTTAAATACTAGGCCATGCACGGGCGTGGACTAATGATGCACGGTCGTGCACCAGGGAAAATAAGTATAACTTATTTCCCGCTCGCTCGCCTAATCGAATCCTTCCGAAAGGATTTCAACGGAAGCCACATGGCTTCGAAAACTTACCAACTCACCCCTGAACTTAACCAGACTCCCAATCTCTCTCTGAATTCGATTTCTAACCCCAAAACTCTACCCCTAAGGGTTTCCGGATCTAGGATGCTACATTTCCTCCCCCCTTATAAAATTCTGACCCCGGAATTTACCTGAATAACTCTGGGAACCTATCCCTGATCTCAGATTCTACCTCCCAAGTGGCTTCCTCCACTCTCTGACTGCGCCATAAGACCTTCACTAGAGGAATCTGCTTGTTCCGGAGAACCTTGACTTTATAGTCCAGAATCTGTACTGGTAGCTCTTGATAACTCAAATCATCAGCCAACTCAACCTCTGAAAACTGAAGCACATGAGAAGGATCTCCCACATACTTCCTCAACTGCGACACATGGAACACATTATGGATCCTGTCCATGTTAGCTGGCAAAGCCAATCTGTAGGCAACTGTCCCTACTCTCTCAAGTATCTCATAGGGACCAATGAATCTAGGGGCCAACTTCCCCTTTCTGCCAAATCTGAGCACGTGCCTGTACGGTGTAACTCTCAGGAATACTCTGTCGCCTACTGCAAACTCAATCTCTCTGCGTCTCAGGTCTGCATAGCTCTTCTGTCGATCCTGGGCCTGTTTCATCCTTTGCCTGATGATTCGGATCTGCTCAATCATACCCTGAACTATCTCTGGACCAACAACTATCTCCAGGGAATCTCTCTCTCCAATCTCATCCCAATGAAGAGGAGATCTACACTTCCGACCGTACAATGCCTCAAATGGAGCCATCTGAATAGTCACCTGATAACTGTTATTATACGCGAACTCCATGAGGGGAATCAACTCTGCCCAATCGGTCTGGAAGTCCATACAACAAGCTCTAAGCATATCCTCCAGAATCTTGTTAACTCTCTCGGTCTACCCATCTGTCTGAGGATGGTAGGCTGAACTAAACTGTAATCTGGTCCCCAAGGCTCTCTGCAATGATCTCCAGAAAGCTGACAAGAATCTGGAGTCTCTATCTGACACTATAGTCCTGGGAACACCATGGAGTCTGACCACTTCTCTGATATACAATCTCCCCAACTGATCAGTAGACATGCCCTGTCTGACTGGCAGAAAATGAGCTGACTTACTCAGCCTGTCCACAATCACCCAAATGCCATCAAATCCTTTCTGAACTCTGGGAAGACCAGAAATGAAATCCATAGAAATATCTTCCCACTTCCACTCAGGAATACTCAAAGGATGAAGTAAACCTGAGGGTCTCTGATGCTCTGCCTTAACCTGCTGACATACCAGACATTTGGAAACGAAATCTGCTATGTCTTTCTTCATGCCTGACCACCAGAAACTCTTTCTAAGATCCTGATACATCTTTGTACTGCCTGGGTGCGCTGAATACACCGTGCTGTGTGCCTCTGACAAAATCCTCTGTCTCAACTCTAAACTCTGTGGCACACATACTCTGTCCCTGAATCTCAAGATCTCATCTCTGAACTCAAAATCTGGCATTGCTCTATCTGACATCCTCTGAAGCATGCCCTGAGTCCACTCGTCAGATATCTGGCACTCTCTGATCTCATCATACAGAGAAGATCTGATCTGTAATCTGGAGAAACCCGCAGTCACTATCTCAATCTGCTCTCGGGCTATCTCATACTGTAGCTCTGACTGGACTGAAAGATTGGATAAGGCTACTCGCCTACTCAAAGCATCTGCCACTACATTGGCTCTCCCTGGATGATATCTGATGTCAACATCATAGTCTTTCACCAGCTCTAACCATCTCCTCTGCCTCATATTGAGCTCTCTCTAGGTGAAGAAATATTTCAGACTCTTATGGTCTGAATATATGCTGCACTTGACCCCATAAAGATAATGTCTCCATATCTTCAAAGCAAACACCACTGCAGCTAACTCCAAATCATGAGTGGGATATCTCATCTCATGATCTTTCAACTGTCTGGAGGCATAAACAATAACTCTACCACTCTGCATCAACATTGCCCCAATCCCCTGATGGGACGCATCTGTATAAATATCAAACTCAACTCCCTCCTGAGGTAGTGCCAAAACTGGAGCACTAGTCAATCTCTGCTTAAGCTCCTGGAATCGTGCCTCGCACTCATCTGACCAAACAAATGGAACCTCTTTCCTAGTCAAGGCAGTGAGAGGCCTTGCTAGGTTAGAGAATCCCTCTATGAATCTCCTATAATAACCTGCCAATCCAAGGAAACTTCTGATTTCCTTTACTGTCCTCGGCTTTGGCCAACTCAAAACCGCCTCTATCTTACTGGGATCCACTGAAATACCATCTGCTGAAACCACGTGACCCAGAAAAGCAACTCTGTCAAGCCAGAACTCACACTTGGAGAACTTGGCATACAGTTGTCTGTCTCTCAATCTCTGAAGCACGTATCTGAGATGCTCCTCATGCTCTGCCACACTCCTGGAATACACCAGAATGTCATCAATGAAAACCACCACGAACCGGTCTAAGCAATCGTGAAACACCCAGTTCATCAGATCCATAAAGATCGCTGGGGCATTAGTCAACCCAAATGGCATGACCACGAACTCATAGTGCCCGTATCTGGTCCTGAAAGCTGTCTTGGGAACATCTCTGTCTGCCACTCTGACCTGATAGTACCCAGATCTCAAATCAATTTTTGAAAACACTGCTGCCCCTCTCAACTGATCAAACAAATCATCTATCCTCGGCAGGGGATACTTGTTCTTCACTGTTACTCTGTTCAGCTCCCTATAGTCGATACACATCCTCATCGACCCATCTTTCTTCTTCACAAATAGAATCGGAGCTCCCCAAGGTGAACAACTAGGTCGGATAAACCTCTTATCTGTCAACTCCTGAAGCTGCTTCTTTAACTCCTGAAGCTGCTTCTTTAACTCCTGAAGCTCAGCTGGAGCCATCCGGTATGGAGCCTTAGAAATTGGAGCCGTACCTGGAAGAAGCTCAACACTAAACTCCAACTCTCTGTCTGGAGGCAACCCTGGTAACTCTTCTGGAAACACATCTGAAAACTCTCTAACAACTGGCACCTCCTCGATACTCGAACCCACTGAACTGCTGCATACAACATTTGCCAAGTATCCGACACAACCCTGTCTCAACAATCTGCTCGCCTGAATGCTGGAGATCGTCAGACTGTCAACTCGGCCCTCACCAAACACAAACTGATCAGGGCCTATGTGGAATCTCACTTTCTTCCTTCCACAATCTATCTCTGTACTGTATCTACCCAGAAAATCCATCCCCAATATCATATCAAAATCTGCTAACTCCAGCAGAATCAAATCAATCATCATGGATCTACCCTTAATCTCTACCTCCTGATCTAGGAGGACTCTGTCACTCAACACAAATCCCCCATCTGGCATCTCTACATGTATACTCCTACTGGCCACACTAGGGTCAACCCCTAGCCTCTCCACTACACTCCATGATACAAAACTGTGTGTGGCTCCACAATCAACAAGCACAAATAAAGGAGTACCAAAATAGAGTAACTGACCGGTAACTGCATGGGGAATGACCTCTGCCTGCTCCTGGCGGACTGCATAAACTCTGGTTCTGCCTCCGCCAACTCCTGAAGGTCCGGCACCACCCTCAGGTGCTCTATCACCAGCTCTGGGAACCTCTGCTCCACCTCTCTCAGCTCGAACTCCGCCCCTAGGTGGACCACATCGGCCTCTGAATTGACCAGCTCCACCTCGGTTATGCCCAGCACCTGTTCCAAGTCTGTTTGGACACACTGCCATCATGTGCCCTGGCTGATGGCACCAGTAACATACTATCTGACCAGATAAACACTCCCCTGGATGGCGTCTACCACATCTGGTACACTGTGGTGGCTGGGATGCAACTTTCTGCCTCTGACTCTGGAAACCGCGGGCAGATCTCTTGGCTGACATTGGCCTCTTGCCCCTGTCTCTGTCATCTGATCTCTGACCTCTCTCAGATATACCAATCATAACACCCATCTTCTGTAAACCGGCCTCGGATCTGAGTGCTCTCCCCAAGGCATCACTGAATCTCTGAGGAGGCTCTGGGCCTGTCATCACATCCTTGTAGATCGCAGGATGTAACCCATGAATAAATTTTTGAACTCGGCCCAACTCTGTCCCTGCCAAACTCGGAACGAATCTCGCTAATGCATTGAACCTGGTAGCATATTCCTTCACTGAACTCGACCCCTGAGCCAAATCAATAAACTCCTGGGCCTTAGCATAAATTACCTCCAAACTCCTGTACTCTGTATCGAACAACTGTCTGAATCTTGCCCATGTCATCTGCCCCTCACTGATGGAAGTCTTGGCTAGATTCCACCAAACTTTAGCATCACCCTTGAGAAGGAACACTGCATATTGAACCTTCTCTCTCTCTGATAAGGTGTAGAGGCCCATGACATTCTCCACTGCCTCAATCCACTCCTCTGCTACAGCTGGATCCCTAGATCCACTGAATTTAGCTGGCTGAAACGATGCTGGCAGATGATAAATCGGATGAAGTCTCTCTGAAGAACCAGTACCCACTGTATCCGAACTCATACCCTGACTGAAATCTGTATAACCTGTCGGATACTGATGCCTCTCTCTAACTGACTGAGGCTGCGACTGATACTGATACGGTCGCTGATACTGCGGATGCGACTGATGATGTGACTGATAATGAGACTGGGAATGTCTTCTCCTCGGAATCTGATGACTCTCAAACTGAGGAGGAGTAACTCTATCTGGCTCTGTAGCATTACCCACTCCAGCTTGCTGGAGGCTCTCTCTGACAACATCCCCAATCATATCTCTCAACTGATCGGGTCTCATCGACACATGGGAGGTAGTCTGAGGGCGCCGCCTATCACTAACACTCATAGGACGGGCGGGTGAACTACTATCTGTCTCGTCTAGATATCTAGGGACATACTCCTCTCTATCTATAGCATCACAACAAACTGGGGTTAGAATCACATAACACAATCAATCTGGAAAGTAAATACCTGACTGTGCTGTGAGGAGGGTCTGGACGACGGCTGCGAAGGAGAGAAAAGCACCACACACTTACAACTTTGCTCTGATACCAACAAATGTAGGACCCGCCGCCACGAGTACCCCTGCTGTGCTGAATAATAACAATATTTGGGGAGCTTTTATTAATCATCTGAAAATATGGGTACCCGCGACGGGAATCCTACGAAAATAGAATAACTGAAACTGTACAATGCTTTACATTTCTATACATGCGGAAGCTCATCTGAATATACATCATATATATATATATATACATCTGAAATATACAACTGTTCTGTACAAGGGCCCACTGGCCTACATCATATACATATACTGTACATCTGGATACGAAATATGTACAACAATGACCACACAGGTCCAAAACTGATATACACTAATCGAGGTGTGTGTGCATGCCTTCTCCGTCAGCCTCGATCCAACCGCTCCTCGAACCCAGCACGAACACCTGCAAAACTGGAAGAAGGAGGGGGGATGAGTGATAAAGATCACCCAGTAAGCGCTCCTTACTTCCCTCAATACCCAAGCAATCACAACAATCACATAAACAAACACATACCTTGGCCTCGGCCCTAATCATACATCTATGCGCTTGCTGGAATCTGGAAACTGTTATCTGTATCTCATTCATTCATTATTATCATATGGATGCATGTCATGATGTGTATGTCATGTCATGCTAACTGAAAACTGGATGCATGCATCTGAATACCTCTCTCTGTACCCTCGGGTACCTGCTGTGCTGATCAGACTGGGTAATACAGGGATTCGGCATCCTGGCCATGTGGGTTAACCATTCTAGCTACCGGCTAGAAAGCTGAATCTGATATCTGCACTGCTACGATCTGACTGGTGTCAGAGAGCTGAAACTGAAATGCTGCTGAATCATCTGACTGGTGTCAGGAACTGAATCTGAAAACACTGCTCAGCGTTCTGACTGGTGTCAGAAGGCTGATTCCCACAGATGCCCCCTCGTATTCACCCTATACTCTCACCCGTACATCGGGTTCTGAATACTGCTGAATTCGGATCCCCTGATCCTCTCTGAAGCTACATGTAATGCCATGACATGCATATGCAGCTTATTAACTCATTACATGCTTATTTGATGCTTATCTGAAGCCATTAAATATTTATTCTGAATTCGCATGCTCAATTTCCCATTCAAATAACATTTTTCTGAAATTCTGCTGATGCACGGGCGTGCATGAAATGTGCACGGGCGTGCACCCTGACGCACGGGACCGTGCACTGGTCGTGCGCCTGGTCGTGCAAGCTACTGAAATTTACTATTCATTGTCCCTGAAATTGCCTATGCACGGGCGTGCGTATGCGGACACACGGGCGTGCATGTACATTTCCTGGCCGTGCATGGGTCGTGCACACGGGCGTGCATCTGGAGAAACACAGGCTCACGGCCGTGCCATAATGGCGCACGGTCGTGCGTCTGGTTCTTCAACAAAGCACCGCTCGGAAAATGCACAAAACGGCCAACCAAAACACATCCAATTGCAATCACACTCCAAATATACATTCCCAACACTTCAAACATCACCATTCAAGCTTCACATGCAACATGCATCATCAAACATGGAACCTACCATGGGATCATCTCTTTTCTCTTTCTAAGGCCATACATACAAACATGCATGCTTCAAGGGTGGAAATTTGTCATCCAAATCAACATGCAAGGCCATATAATTATCTCAAACAATCATCCACATGCAAGGAACACATCCATGGCATCAAGAAGCACAAAACATGCCGGGAAACTCAAGGAAAAGGTAAGAGAACACTTACCTCTCTCCATGCTTTGAAATCAAGCTTGAAATCACTAATCTCTTGGCTCTCTAATCGGATTGGGAGCTAATGGCTGCTGAGTCTCCTCTCTAGGAACGGGAGGCACTGAAATGAAAGAGAGAATATGGCTGAAATGCAAACGGGTGAGTAAAGAAATGAACTTAACTCACGGTTCCACTTAAATACTAGGCCATGCACGGGCGTGCACTAATGATGCACGGTCGTGCACCAGGGAAAATAAGTATAACTTATTTCCCGCTCGCTCGCCTAATCGAATCCTTCCGAAAGGATTCCAACGGAAGCCACATGGCTTCGAAAACTTACCAACTCACCCTTGAACTCAACCAGACTCCCAATCTCTTTCTGAACTCGATTTCTAACCCCAAAACTCTATCCCTAAGGGTTTCCGGATCTAGGATGCTACACAGATACCTCAGAAACATCATGTAACATTTCTGTTATGGAATTATTTGTACTCATTTCTTTTTGCACTTGGATGCCTAACATTGACTCTTGTGTGACCATAGATTCACCATGACAATACCAAGTCGTATAACCAACCATAAATCCATGAACCACTAAATTGTCATACATTTCTATCCGATTTTTGTAGTAGTAATTAACACACTTTCTACAAGGACATAGAACTTTATCAGTACTTGATTTACCTTGAAATGCAAAATCAAGGAAGCTATTCAACCCTTCTAAAAATTCTGCGGTAACTGTTGATAAACTCATCTAGCTCCTACACTTGCGAGTATCCATAATAACGTACTGATAGATAATAACACAGTTAAAATTATACCTAATATAACCACCAAATCAATCAGACCATGTAACATTTCATAGTTATATTGTAAACACAAATATTCATCCGTTAACTTTAATAATAAAACATGAGCTTTTCTTTTTAATTTCCAATTTTAGGTGTTTTTGAAAAAATTAACTTGTTAATATTTAATTTTAACAGTGAAAGTTACATCCCAACAAGCATAATAAAACATCATAATTAATTATGAAATTTTGTGTTTTGTGATGGAATATGACCAATTGTTTGTTTTGGTCTTATCAAACTAACAAATAATAATTATGATGTCTGTGGGAATCACATTATATTTTTAAAACTCTAGAATACATAATATTAAAAAAGTTTCATATGTTTGCGATATTTTGTTTCTGATAGTGTTTTCACTTAGGGTAACAAAAAACGATAGGTAAATCAATTCTATCGTTTGATAGAAATGATAGAAATGACACAAAAAAGTCATAAAAAACCAGTTGGGTTGATATGCTGCATTTTATGACTATTGAATTGGATTTTTCAGCCTTCTTCTCATTGACCTTCCAAATTCATTCTTCTCAATTCATCACGATCTTTTAATTCTATTTTATTTTAGTTTTGTAATATTCATATAACTTTTGTATTTTCTTTGTAAGTTGGGGACAGGTGTTGGGTACGACTCAATGTGATTGAAATAAGCCTTATCTTATGGAAATTCTATGCTATTTATGGAAAAATAATGGAAAGGTCTATTTTGCCCTTGTGATGTTTCTTTTTCAATTCCTAATAATTTTTATTAATTTAATTTGAACCCTTTGTCTTTTTTTTGAAACTCTTATTGTGATTTATAATGTTAATAATTTCAAGGAGTCAATTTCATTCATATAAATATTCTTATTTTAGATGTCTTGTAAGGTAGGGGTATTATAATGGTAATGAAGGGCTTAGACTATAATTCAAAACTTTAGTCAATCATTAGACTATTATTTAAAAATTAAGATGCAATATTAGATCTAATAATTAGACCTATTATTAAAATATTATTCATTTTATACATAGAATAATATTGGTGGGGACTGTTATCGAATTTCCCTATCCATTCTCTTACACCAAGGAAGAATCATTACCAAGTCTTGTCAGACCCAAACAGACTATTAGAAAACCTCTTTATCTTAGATATTGAGGATAGACAGTTAGGAAACCTCTTCACCTTATGGAAGATATTTATTTTTCTATTTGGTATTATTTTAGTTTGCTTATTATTAGTTAGTCAATAAATGTTCTTCCTGTTCTAGTTATATCTAACTATATTACTTATTAGACCTCATATTTAAAGGAGGATATATCAATAATAAAAAAAAAATAGCATAATTTCTCCAATCTCTGTTGTCTTTCAATTCTTCTTCTATTCTCCACTTTCCTCAAACTATTTTGAACTTGGTGCTTTTACATTGTAAATTATGATGCAAGAAATACAGATGAAATATTCAGTAATATGAATGTTTTCTTCTATGATAAAATGTCATTCTTGTCTTTCTTGCGAGAGTCTTTAGATTGAGATGCTCTTAGTATATAGAATTTAACAATATTATCAATCTAATATTCTATATTATTGATTTATTTTCTTTCAGTATATATAATTTATGGAAAATTGTTTTTAGCAATAAGGGGTGATTTTTATTTTTATTTTTAGTCTTGTGTATTCATTTTTTATACCATTAAAAATATTGAAAATATAGTTTATAAAAATGCGTTTGTCATATTTATCTAATAATTAATTCTAAAACTAAAGCTAATAAATATATGTCTTACTTATATTTCTGGAATTAATTTCTTTGAAAATTCCAAAGATAGCCAAAATAGAGCTTGAATTGATCCAACTTAAAGAAGAATTGATGTTTAACGGGGATGATATAGATAATAATTTTTCACTCAAAATGAAATTTTATATGAAAAATACCTAATATTATAAAAGTAAAATAGTAATTTTACTATCTAAAACTTTTGAAAAAATAAAAAATAACTCTTTTAAAAATTTTATTTAAATGTTTAAAACATAACAATTTAATTTATTTATAAGTCTAAAAACTTGTAATCTAATATTTATAATTTATTGAAACCTTAGTTGCCAACACTACTAACTTGTTACTACCATAATCTTGTAGTCTAAACCCTAAACCATTGCCATGGTCTCTCCCATTGTGATTTGAGATCACTTCAATAACTCCTTAACTTGATTGAGATGTCAACATAATCTAATTAGAAAAGGGGACAAATTGTGGTATAAGAGAGGTGGGTTGCCAAAGCAAGGGAATGATGAGGGCTAATCGAGGAACTAAGGAAAAAACGGGTGAGAGTAAAAGAAAGAGAAATATGAGAGTTTTCGATAAATTGAATATTTAAAGTTCTTAAATTTTATTAATTTGAAAAGATATAATAATTTTAAAAAGTAAATAGTTATAAATAATATAGTAATTATTTTTGGTTAATAATATTAATTTTAAATGAAAACGTATTATTTATATCATCAAACATGGAAAATTTATTTTGCCCAAATTTTGGATGGAAAATGTGCTTTACTCTTGTAAATATTACAAAATAAACTTATAAATTATTAATATACAAAAACTTGGCTGAATTATTTTTACCTTTTTAATATTTATTAATATAAACAAAAAATATAAAATCCTCCAATACAATATAATACAAATTATCAACAAATTATTAACGTCACATAACACAGAATTATTTGGTGAAATTGATTCAATCAAGCACTTCCAACTCAAAACCACAAACAAACCAACCTTCCAATCGGTTGGATTTCAAACATTTGCTCCAAATTCAGTAACAAAACGCAAAACTTTAATAAATAACAAATAAATAACAAATAATAAAAGACTTACAATCTCATCTCTAATTGAGGGTCAAGCTGAAGAAGAGAAGAATGTCGTATCCAAAGGAAGAAGAAATGGTCGAAAACCGTCGAAAACACACCTGGAACCGGCGAACACAGCAGCCACAGCGGGAGAAAACAACGCACAGCGGCAGGAGGAAATGGGAGAAGGAAGAAAAGAAAAGCGCGTGCTAGGTTTAAAAGGACTTTTACTGGCGTTTTTAAGTGAGTTTTATCGACGCAAAAGCAAGAAAGTTGTTAGATTTTGGGGATACAGCTTGACAGTAGATAGCATATTATGACTTGCATACTTTTATTTAATTCTCATGTATATATACGTGTATTATATTTTTAGTATACACAATATGATTAGTATATGTTATACATGAGTAGCTTAGGGTTTTAAATACATAATCAGTTTCTTCTTACTATTACTATAAATAGTAAAAAAAAATTATTCATAGCTTTTGCATGTAAATATTTTAATCAACAGTAGTCTTTTACTATGGAGATTTCTGTTGTAGGTGTTTTATGTATATATGCAATTTTAATTATTTTTTATAGCGTACAGTAACCTGTGGCAGGGGTCACTACAATATCTAGATATAAGAGCTTGAACATGTCCTAATACTTTAGGCCAATAAAAGTGCTCCTTAACAACTCCTAAGGTTTTGATAACCCTAAAATCACCAACTAATCCTCTTACCATATGCTTCCTTTAATATCATTTCTCTACAACTCCCTTTGGAAACACATGATTTATTACCTTCAAATAAATATCCATCATGCAACATGTAATCTTTAAAACTAGGTTTTCCTCAATCAATCATATATTGTTTCATGTTTAAATCTTCTTTATAACACAATTTCATTAATTCAAATCCCAATACTTTAAGGATAACAAGATATACCTCCTTGATAAAGTATCAACTATTACATTGATAAATCTTTGCCTTTGTTATGAGACAAATGAAAAGGATCGTAAGAATTCCACCCACTTGGCATGTTGGGGTTAAAGCTTATGTTGGCCATTGATAAACTTCAATGCTTGATTATCTAAATAAAGAACAAAGTACCTTGGTCTTAAATAATGGCTCCAATGATCTATAGTTGTAACTATAGCATAAAATTCTTTGTTGTATATGCTATATTTTTATCTAGATTTATTGAGCTTTTCACTAAAACAAGATATTGGTTTCCTATTTTGAGTTAGGGGTGTGCTAATGCCTACACCATTTACATCATATTCTACTTCAAATACTTATGAAAAATCTGGGACAACAAGGATAAAAGCCTTACATAAATTCTTCTTGATCTTCTCAAAGGTAATGTTAATGGATTTAGTCCACTCAAGTTTACCTTTTTTTATGCATTCAGTTATGAGAGCTATCAAAGTACTAAAATTAGACATAAATCTCTTATAAAATGATGTCAAACCAAGAGAACTTCTTACTTCAATAATAAATAAAAAAGTATACCAATTTTGAATGGCTTTTACTTTAGATTGATCCACTTGAATACTTAACCTAGAAACTAAATACCCTAAGAGGATCACACTCTACATAAAAAACTCTTGTTTTTCCATCTTTGTAAAAA
>JAJEJH010001825.1:0-16746 GCA_026122585.1 Anacardium occidentale
CGGAAATTCATGCAGTTAATTATATAGTGATTTACATTTTTCCAAAGGTTTTGGCTTATAAACTCTTTTCTATCCTTGACACCCAAATCATATTTTCATCATTTCCATGAAAACTAAAACCTGCATAATGGGAAGAACTTCCGATAGTGCAAACTGCAACACTTTGTGCTGGCTCCTCGTCATTGCTTCTCTAGTATGAGTAGAGTGTTAGGGTTTGGGGACTCGGAATTAGTAGAAAGTATTGTTTAATTTTGTTTTGGGTTTGAAAATCCTGCCCACCTCCACTCGCCATCATTTTCATATCCTTTTCCAGTTCTTTTCCATGGTTGCCCAAAAAGTGCGGTTCATTAAGGAAGAATAGAAATCCTACCAAACCAAGCATTACCTCCTGTCTTCAATGAGGAATTGCAGAAAATGAAAGGCATTGTTGTTGAGATATAACTAACACACCATATAAGAAGAGATCAACAATGAATATTATCTTGGTATTTTAGATTATTTCTCTTTTTCTAGTTAATTTTCTAATTTAATTAGGACTTAATATTTACAAATTTAGTTCATTTTAGTTTTAGTATTATATTTTTCATGATTCTTGTTCTAGTTATATTCGGATTAATTTAATTGAAGTGGACTTATTATTCGCAAAAGAATATGAATGATTATCCATAAAATTTAACATGCACAAGAAAAATACATTTGTTTTTTTTATTATTCTAGTTATTGTTGGGCCTTGAAATCCAGTTTCTAGGCCTTGTCTATTTCGTGGTTGGACGGCCCATTCTTTTATTTTTAAAATCCCATTTGTTAATTATTTCTCGAATATTGTAAATGAAAATTTAATGAAGAACCAATGGAAGAGAGAAAGATAAATTAAATTAATTTCATAAAGATATAAATTCCGCTTGAACCTTTTTCTTGTTTTTTGTTTATACCACGTATCAGTTACGAGTATTTAAAAATATCCGTTAATCAAATTAAAAAAAAATCGATTTAAAAATAGATTACCTAAAAAAATCAATTCAATTATCAGATTGAAAAATAGGAAATTTCGAATTTTTTATTAGGTTACTGATTTTGTAGAATTTAGGAATCGGTTATTCGAATTCATCGAATTCTCAAATTAAATAAATAATAAAAGTTTATTTAATAAAACAATTAATTAAAGTGAAACTTAAAAGGTAAAAGCAGTCTATGTTCTAAAGTTGAATAGCCCATTTGTTATAATAATTAATTAATTAATTAATTAATTTTAGTTGCTGTTAATGATTGTTTAGATACATAAAAAGATTGAATATGCCCATTTTAATCAATTAAAGTAGAATTTAGAAAGAAAGACACCAAAAATTATGATATTATTCAGTTTAGTGTTTACTAGACAAAACACTTTAAATTTCTGTTATCTAAGTCACTAAAATGATGCTCCATAAATTACAACTCACAAGAAATTTGGCATGCTATTAGATGAAGTTGGGTGATTGAAAATTTGGTTTACTTATTTGGTAAAATCGAATTCTAAATGAAATTGATTCGAAATTGTCTTTGAACCAAAAATTCGATTCAATTAAACAAATTAACTAATTCAAATAATCAGATTTGTACGACCTTAATATCAACTCAGATAAAAATCCTATCACTCAACATAAATAAAAAAAATTTACTTAACTATTTAATTCTTTAATATTCTTTACGAAATCCTATATAAACTGAATCTATATATGAACCTTTTTTTATTTCTTTTACAAATATAAATGACAAAATATTAATAAGGGTTTTTAGTAATTTTACCAAAATATTAAAAAAATAGATTATGCTGATTCATCATCATATTAATTAATTGATCTTTAAATTATCAATTACATTCAAACATTAAAACTCCATAAGTCTAACATGCCTCCAGTCAAGGGGAACACGAAATTTCGAACCACTCCACTTTCAACCAAACTGTCCCTCGGAGCAATGGGACAGATGTTATGTGTATCTCCAGGCCTAAATCCCCAAATAAATCAGTCAAAAACGCAATATTTGGAGTTCATTGTATAATAACTGCAACAAGGAAGTTATTCCCACTCTCCCCTTAAAACACGCGCGCACACCTCAGCAATTCCACCAATCCTTCATATTCCACGTTATTTTTTATTTTTCAAAATTTGAAAAGTCATTCACATGCAATCATAACATCATACATGCATTAATTCATCATCAACGTCTCACTTGTGTCGAAATAAGCGGTAACTGTGCTTCTCTTTATCTTTCCTCTTCGGACTTCAGCTATATATAGGAGCTTATTCCCTCAAGTTTTCCTGCCGAAACCAAATTCATTAGTGGTACCTCCCACAACAATGGCCAAGGTCAGTCAACCCGGTCACCTATCTTTTTTTTTTTTTTTTTTTCCTTCGTTTTCTTTACCTTGTAGTAAGAAATATATTTGGTTTTGTTGTTCTTATTTCATGGGTTTTCCTTGTTACAGAAGAAGAACAACGACAACAATGAGAATCAGAACAATGAAAACAATAACGAAGGAGAGACGAAGAAGAAAGAAGGAGGACACGCTGAGAAAAAGAAGGACGACAAGAGCCCAATGAATGTGGTGTTGAAGGTCGAAATTGATTGTGAGGGCTGCGCCTCCAAAATCGTCAAATGTGTTCGTGGTTTTGAAGGTTACTTTTAATTAAACTCTTCTTCGCTCGTTTGTTTACCATTCTTTAACCGTTCTGTTTCTGGAAATCTATTTAATTTGCCTGTTTGCATTTCATTTTTTTAGCCTTTTTCTATATAATTTAAAATTCAACGGTTGTTTCTTGAATTATCAGATGACGTGAATTGAAGTAAATGTTGTTTGGTTGGTGAAGGTGTGCAGTCAGTGAAAGCAGATATGGGGTCAAACAAATTGACCGTAGTTGGAGAAGTGGATCCATCCAAGATCCGAGACAAACTGGAGCAAAAAATTAAGAAGAAGGTCGACCTCATCTCTCCCCAGCCCAAGAAAGACAAAGACAAAGACAAAGACAAAGATAATGCCCAGAAACCAAACAACCAATCCAAAGACAAACCCACTGATGACAAAAAACCCAAAGAGGTTCTCTCCTTGGTTTTATTTTTGTTTCTAATTTCAAATTTGATTTCGCTATTTTTATTTTAATTTGTCTTAATTATATTGTTTCGAGCTCTGCTAAATGGCTGTTTAATGTATTCTTTTAATGTTTTGGTTGTATTAATTAATTAATTTAATTATATTAAACGGTTACAGCCTCCGGTGACGACGGTTGTTTTGAAGCTGCCCCTTCACTGCCAGGGTTGCATCGAGAAGATTCAGAAGACTGTTCAGAAAACCAAAGGTGATTTAACGTTGCTGTTATGGGTCGCCTTCTATATCTGCGTGTTATGGTGGTCATGTATGTAATTTAACGTTGAAAACTTATGACAGGAGTGCTTAGCATGACAGTGGACAAGCAGACAGAGCAGGTGACAGTTAGGGGGGCAATGGATGCAAAAACCTTGGCCGAGGCTCTGAAGGAGAGACTGAAAAGGACCGTGGAGATCGTGCAGCCGAAGAAAGAAAAGGAGGAGAAAGAATCCAATTGTGGTGGCAAGAAGAAGAAAGGTGGCGGTGGTGAGGAGGGCGGAGATGGTGGTGGGAAAGTAGATAACGCTGAGAAGAATGGAGGAGGAGGAGGAAGAGGAGGAGGAGGCGGAGGAGGAGGAGGCGGCGATGGGAAAATGGAAGGGCACAAAATGGAGCAGATGGTGGGTTTACCGGGGCTGGGTTATGGATACCCGTATCCGTTGAGTGGCTACGATTACGGTTACCCAGTAGGACATGTCCATGCTCCCCAGATATTCAGCGATGAAAACCCGAACGCTTGTTCAGTAATGTGATGATACATAAGAAGAATGAAAGGAGAGATTAAAAAAATGAAAATCTGTAAATAATGAATAAACTGAGGGGGCATTTTGGGGTGAATGCTATTAATGAAGTTTAGTAACGTATTTCCGCGGTTTATGTATTTGCTTTCAAATATCGTATTTCTTTCCCATGTTTCAAATTGTAGAGATAATATGCTTCAGTAAAGTGATGGCTATGATATTCGGTTTGAATGAATCTAAAATAATACAAGTTTTTCTTGAGCTTAAGCTTCAAAATTTAAGATGTTGAGCTCGAGAGCTTAAGCTTCATTAAGTGGGTCACCTTTATGATGAATCGACATCATTTAGTTATTCATCAAAACATGTTTTTAATTAGAAAAATTAAATTTTAAAAATGTTTGTTTTGCCTCGATATAATATTAAAAAAAATTAAACACGAACGATTTCTTAATTGTTAGTCTCGTCGTTAAATCTCGAATTCGAATCCAAAACCTGACTTATAAAACTCACCATTGTAATTTTGTCCCTTAATCAGATAGACGACAATCAAAGGAAGTCCCACGTTACGAAGGGAGTTAAGAGCGACCTACCAATTATTGAGGAACGATGAACCTGCGAAACAAGCTCAACTTTGAAATTTGTGTCCTTATTAGGCGTGGATTCCCGCCCTCACCCTCACCCTCAGCTATATGTATTTTCCAATTCCTTGCTTTTAGTTTTATTCGTTGTCGTTTTTTGTGGGTGATGCATTTCCTCGAACGTGCAACTGCATTTCCTTCTGTGTTTTTGTTGCTGGAAATCATGACTCTAATCCAGACCACACCCCCACTTTCTTCTTTACTTTTTACTTTTCTCTGACTTCTTATTCACGGTGCTTTTTCTATTTTCATTTTCTATCTTCACGCCAATTTCTTCTCTGCCTCCTTGCTTTTTCTTTGCCTTGCTTTAAACGCTAGAGGTATTAGGAAGAGGCCATCGACTATGGTTTCATTCCGTCTCAATTATATATCTTCTACATACCCTATGCTAATTGCTGGCGATGAAATTTATATTAACAAGAAGTATATTAAACAGTGATGAAATTCAGTGCATGAAACTGTGAACAATAAAAATTCTCAATATGATTTACGCAGATGACACGACCTTGCGTTTACAGGTGCCTTGGTTCGCACGTGCACACGTACTATCCTTCCGTGAAGGCGTGTAAATTCATGCATGTGCATGCATCATAACATAACCAACATACCCGTTCACATCATACCATCAGTTTCTACGCAGAAGCTGATTGAAATGTTCCATAAAGTGTGGGAAAAGGCAAGGCAACCGCAGAAACACTTTCCCAAAACATAAATGATCCGTATATTTTAATGGCAATATTGACATTTTGTCAGTAGAAATTCCAAAATTTCTCTATGTGCTAAATAGGAAATAGTTTACTAATTATACTTAAAAATAGGATAAAAGATATATTCTCACCCAAGGTTTGTTCAAAAAATAAAATCTAATCTTTTAATTTTTAAAAACTTAAACATCTATTCGTTGGTTAAAGTCAACGGTTAAGTTTAATAGTTAATGATTCAAAATTAACGATCAAAAAAATATTTTTATATAAAGAATTTTAACAATAATAAAATAATAAAATAAATTTTATAAAAATTTTAAAATAAATTTTAAAAAATAAAAAAAAACAGCCACTGTCACCAACTATGACAACAATCTATAAAAAAAAAAAATCAAATGACTAGAAATAGCCTATTGGTTCATACAGTAGCTAAATTTAGTCATCTTTGTTAAAAATGGAGGAGACTAGCAAACAAAGCACCCATATATGGTTGTCCTATAAGCCAAGTGATCGTTTTTTGGCCTTTTAGTACTATTTTAAGAGGTCATCGTTGTTGGCGATGGCAGTTACTTTTTTTATTTTTAAAATTTTTGTTTTTTAATTTTTTTAATTTTTAAAATTATATTTTATGTGATGAGAGTTGTTTAGTTATTTTATTAAAAAAGTCAAAAGAAAAAATAGATTAAAAATGATTAATGAGTGGGTGTTAAATTTTTAAAAGTTAGATCTTTTCAACAAACTTAGGGGGAGAATTAGTCCTTTGGCCTTAAAAATAACCTAAATTAGACTAAAATGGTAAATTGTCACTGTTAAAGAATAAAAACAATAAATTCACAAATTTATTTTTATTTTTATGTCAAATTTAATTACAAAATAGTATTTAAATAATTTTATCTGCTTTTAAATATTAATTACAATTTAAATTAAAAAAAAAGTATTCTTTACACCTCCAACTTTTCGTTTTAATATTTTCCAATGCCTCCTCCAACTCTTCCTTCTTTGATCTTTGTCTTATCACTGAAAATTTCCATGTTATTTAACTTTTCTCTATACCCTTATTTCAATCCAATTTGTTAGGTTATAGAGTTATTCACTTGATCACAACCATTTCTAGAACACCTATAATAATGACACAAATATGTAATTGTGAAAAATTTTCTTGTTAATCTCTTTCTAATATGTATTTATCTGATTCAAAAAAGAAGAATTTGCATTAATATCTCAATTTCAATTTAAATATGATTTTGATTCACACTCTATGTTATAGCATAGTTGATTGAGAAGCATGTGATGAAGTATTCTTTTAATCCTTCAAATGTGACGATGGCGTGAGGTTATAGCATGTGAATGAACATTCATAAGAATATGTTTAAAGAAAGGATTTTCAATTAATTCCATAGTAAAAAGCTTAATAGTAGGGTTTATACTTCCAAGGTAATATTAGGTCAAAGCCATATATATTACCTTTAAATCTGTGACCTGGGTGGTCTCATAATTTGTTTGATTTGGATTTAAATCCTATCATATCATCAAATAGAAATGGGGGGACTTTCTTGGCAAACGTTGCCTTTTTTAATTCAAAAGCGTCGACAATGAGTGCTATAACTTGATGGATGGATCGATTATTAATATTAATACTATAAATTTGGCTTTTTGACAATGTTTATAATTATTCTTTGACAATATTAGCACGATGGAACTAATTATATAAACATTGATATGGATGGATTAGACTGCTAAACCATACATTAATGGTCCCAGTTAATGATAATCATTTAATTATACATCTTCTTTGATATAATGTGTTTACCAAATTACTATTGAACATCATTTTGTACCCTATATAGACGATGTGGGTTCTCATCAGAATATTTGTTTATTGAACCAAATTTGATACAACAAAAAACATTTTAATTAGATCAGATCCCAATCTGAGAGAACAAAATTCATTGACTATCGTAAAAAAACTTCCTGGTCTATTGATGATGATCGATTCTTTGTTTCCTGTGCTGTGTAAGTTACTTTGAAGTGGGACGTATATATGACAAACGACAAATCCTAATCTTGTAAGAAATTAAAATTAATATTGTGATCATTATTTGATATATATATAGGCTTCATCAACTTCTTGTAGGTGTTACAGGAAAATTTTATGTCATGCATGGGGAAAAGCAGAAGAAAAATAAAATTTTCCAAAGTCCATTTTCACATTCATTTTGTCCATTGACTATCGTAAAAAAATTCTTAGTCTACTGATGCTGATCGATTTTTTGCTCCTGGTGTTGTGTAATTTACTTCGAAGTGGGATGTATATATGACAAATGACAAGTCTTAATCTTGTAAGAAATTAAAATTAATAGTGTGATCATTATTTGATATATATAGACTTCATCAACTTCTTGTAGGTTTTACAGAAAAATGTTATGTCATGCATGTGGAAAAGCAGAAGGAAAATAAAATTTTCCAAAGTTGATCTTCACATTCACTTCATATTTTGAATCTTTACACGACAAAGATTAAGAAAGTCGTCCTTATTGATTCTTAATCGATTGATTTAATCACAGAGACTTTAGGAAAGCAGTTGTTGGAGAAGAAAGAAAGCAGATGTGAAAAATCATAGAGGCATATTCATACGATTTTTTGTTCCTGGTGTTGTGTAATTTACTTCGAAGTGGGATGTATATATGACAAATGACAAGTCTTAATCTTGTAAGAAATTAAAATTAATATTGTGATCATTATTTGATATATATAGGCTTCATCAACTTCTTGTAGGTTTTACAGAAAAATGTTATGTCATGCATGTGGAAAAGCAGAAGAAAAATAAAATTTTCCAAAGTTGATCTTCACATTCATTTCATATTTTGAATCTTTACACGACAAAGATTAAGAAAGTCGTCCTTACTGGTTCTTATCAATTGATTTAATCACAGAGACTTTAGGAAAGCAGTTGTTGGAGAAGAAAGAAAGCAAATGTGAAAAATCATAGAGGCATATTCATATATCAACTTCCAACAAGCAAAACAAAGTGTAAACTTAAATAAAGTAAGTCAGAAACATACACATTTATTGAATGTAATAGAAAGGCAGCTTTTTCACAAAGGGGAATATACTTCCGACTTATTGCCATATTATGCAAATTCATGCATGGATCAATCATCAATCTCACGTTGAACATCTTTCAGCGTATAATTTGTGTGTAAATTTTTAGAATTATAGTATTAATGGGGGATCTTTCCCATTGGCTTCTAAATTATCAAAATATTATTCATATAAATGGGCAACCACTACATTGAAAATTTTCAAATACGGTTTTAGTATCTGAAAAATTTAATGTATTAGTCTTATCATTTGTTATAAAACAAAGTTTAAATTATAGGATAATTAATTAAAATAAATATTTTTGAGTGGTACAAAAATAATTCAGACCTTTTAATAAAAACCTTAATTTTTAGCAACTAATAAGTCTTATTTTTAATCTTTCCCTTGCTTTTAGACATAAAAACATAAAATTAATATACAAAGATTGTTACATTTAGGTATTTAGACCAAAAATTACCTTTAAATTCTAATTATAGGATGTTTTACGCATTGTTCTTTAGTATGTTGATTTAATTTTCATAAGTATGAATCGAATTTTATTAGTATATGCATGACTGAAATGTAGTGTGTGTAATACATATCGGTTTTCAATAATTATAATATATAATACGATAAGCTTTATAAATATTTTACATTTAGGGGGACTTTATTTATATTTTCTATCGTACACATTGTGTATAGTAAGTATAGTAGACATGAAATTCCAGAAAAGAAAAAAAAATTTTGATACAATTTACTTTTTTTTAAATAATTAATTCATATATTATATATTATCATGTGCATGTGATATACAAGATTGATCAAAATGTTAAATATCTTTCTCGGGTTGGATGTGAAAGACATTGAAATTTTTTCTCCTAATTTTTATTTGTCATAAAATTAATTAAAAATATATTAAAAATATTAAAAAACTTTTTGAAGAGAAATTTGTTATTTAATTTTAATAAATAAATAATTTTTTTTATCTTTTATTAATAAATTTAATAAACAATAAAAAATAATCATTTCAAACTTAACAATCATCAACGAAGTTTCTGATGGGAAATAGTCAGTCAGCAAAACGTGCTTGGCGACCAAATGACTTGGATCCAAGGCTCTGTATGGTGAATCAGTCTTCCTAAAACCAAAAAAAGGGCATGTCAAATTGTGATGATTATACATTTACATGGAAAAATTATATTTCTGACAAAAATTTTCGTTGAATTTAACATCTCAATTAACGTATACAGAAATTAATTAATTATTAAATTCGATAAAAAATTTTGTCAAATATAACAGCACCCATTTACATGTTACGAACTAGATGGCTCATAATTGTCGTGACCAAAATTATTGCATGAATATAAATAGGCCAAAGGACATATTCCCACCTATAGTTTGATGTTTCACCAAGTTTTCATCTTCAAAGTTTGTAAAATATAAAATCTCATATATTAATCGAAGTCAACGTTAAATCTAATCATCAACAATAACAATTAAAGGTGTTTTTATCATTTTAACATTTATTTTATATAAAATAATAAAATAAATTTTATATAAATATAAAATTTTAAAAATATATTAAAAATTTTAAAATTAAAAAAAACGTCCACTACCTTTGATGCCAGCGACGGTGACTGCTGATAATAGAACTAAGTAGTCAAATGGGAGGCCATATTTGACCTCCTTATTCAGTTAAGGCGATCAGATCCTGTTTTGGTGAAAATAGTTAGATTTGACCACCTTCGCCAAAAAAGTAATCGAAAATAATCGGTATAACTAATCTAGCCACCTCCTATTTTGACGGACGTGGCCCATCAGAAGCTGTTGGAAAGAGCCAATTCCCACCGACCATTTTTAGTCATTGTTTTTGGTCGAAATAGTTAGATCTAACTACTTCTATCAAATGAAGATGTCAGATCTAGTCTCTCCTAAAACAAGATGATTGAAAATAATCATATAATTCTATTATCAACGATCACTACTGTCGAGCGATAGTGGTGGCTTTAATTTTTAAAATTTTTAATATATTTTTAAAATTTTTAATATTTTTAAAAAAATTTTAGACTTAAAAATCGTTTTATAATTTTATAATAAATTTTTATTGGTAAAAGGGGATTTTAATCATTTTATTATAAAAGTTTAGGAAAATTGGTTAAAACTTGATTAAAGGGCGGGACTTTGGGTTTTACAAACCTGGAAGGTAGTACTTACAAAAGCATAAAACTATGGACGGGAATAGTGCTTTGGCCATAGATATATAAATATGACATGTGCTCCTTTTGACTGGTTTCTTTTGTCAGTTAATAATTAAGCCGTTAGGTGGAATTGAATTGAGATCTCAAAGTCCTATCCTCCATTTTCTTATAGATGGGCCATGTGATTATTTTCCACTAGCCACTGACCCTAAGGTTTTTAAAAAAAAAATTAATTTTTTATTTGCCTGATATAGTTAATAATTAGCTTCATATTATAATAAAAATATAATTGACTTTTATTTTATCTTAAATTACTATAATATTTATATCAAATTAAATTACAAATAACATCATAGATCTATAAATATCATTCAGTTAAGATAAATAAATATTTTTCTCTATCATATATTAAAAATTATAGTATTTATCTTCTTTTTATTTAAAAAATATATTATAATTTTTAATAATTTATAATGCAGTATTTATCATTTTTAATTTATTATATTTCTTTTTTTAATTATCATTTTTGAAACAATTTTAAAATTTTTATTAACGTTCTTAACAATTAAATTATCCTTAAACATATAAACATGCATAATTGACACCCTGTTTATATTTTTATTACATTTTCAATCATTAATTAGAGGATAAAAAATAGTTAATAAAATTTTGAAAGCGAATTATTTATCTTGAGAGCTTTTTATCATAAAGTTTTTAATTTATTTTGTTAAAAATTTTAATAAATGAGCAAACATTGGATACTGATTTGGGACATTTCTTCTATAACCAAATATTTAATTGTTTTTACCATTCTCATGCCAGGCCACCTCTATATTCTAGAAGTGACAATATATGGGATTCCTATAATCACTCAACAAATCAACTTTCCTCAACAACAAACTGACAATTCATGCCAGGCCAGTGTCATAATGCAGCTTGGACTTGCACAGGCTTCTTCTATCCTCGTTACAGGAAAACTCAATTCTTGAAATTACATGAACGTTGGGAAAGAGATAGAGATGTTATTCTTTGAGGTGTAATGAACATGTAATGCTCTTATCACTTATGACTTCATTTCTCATATTTTGGATCGTGCTTTCTCTATCAGCTCTCTCCTCAGGATTTTACCAGAAGCTGACTTTGGAACAGTGTTTATAAATGACACCCTTCGTAGTCTTTTAAAAGGAGCAACCTGTAACAGAGAGAAAAAAAAATCAACCATCTGGTTATAGACAAAAATACACAATTCACAGTCGGCAACTATTTGTCTTCTCTCTGAAAACGAGTGCCGAGGAACAGAAACCTGAATCCAAGGACTGTCTCAGAACACAGACCCTTCTCTTCTCATTATCATCACATGCCATATAATTGACATGCCAAAGGATCTTTTATTGTTTCACATTACCTGCTTAGCAATAAAGTTTTTGACATCTTCTTCAGTTAATGAACTATTGGGCAAGCGAACAACATATGCAACTGGGACCTCACCAGCTTCAGCATCTGGGAATCTACATGGGTGGAAATGCTTCAAAATTAACACGATGTATTTACAGATAGGAATCGACATTGATTCCCTCAGAATAGTGCATTAAGTTGGTATAATACTTACGGAATGACTACAGCATCTAATATCTCAGGGTGCGAAACGAGTAGCCCTTCAAGCTCTGCTGGTGCAACCTAGTTTGGATCAATGACGCAAAAGAAAAGATGTTTCAGAAGAATAACGAGCAATACAAGTCAAGTTTAGTAAACCAAACACTACAGTGCAAATATCATTACTAAAATCCAACTCAACACTATTGAAATAGAGATAGGATCCAAGCAATAAGAAAAAACACAGCAGTATACCTGCAATAGCTCAACTCAAGGTTACATATCTACAGAGGAAAAGTAACTAAGAATGTATCACTATGCTAATCAGAGAATTGAGTCTGTTCTCAATTTCAAAACTACTATTTTCCCCACACACACACACACACACACAAAAATTTTGAAGGGCATATTTACTAGTTATGGTTGATAATTCCATCCACTTCAAGTGAACAATAGTTTGCACCAAATCAACATTATCAAAAAGAACTTACCTGAAAACCTTTATACTTTATGAGCTCTTTCAGTCGGTCAACAACAAATAAATGTCCATCACCATCAAAGTATCCAAGATCTCCTGTGTGAACCCAGCCCTGTTTATCTATGGTCAGCATTGTGGCCTGCTTATTGTTGAAATAACCTGAAATGAAATTTTCAATTGAACAGTTATGCAAAATTTAACCGAAAAAAAACAAGAGAGCACACAGCATATAAGTGCAAGAACTTCCATGCAATTTGAAGAAGTGGGAGACAACCTCATAATTACATGTGATCCATAGGGCAATGAACAAACGTGCTATATATGAACAATTTGAAATTACAATGGCCTTAACCTAAGATGAAGAAGGTCTTTGAGCACCTTATCCACTTGTATATATTGGGCAAAAACCTAGTTCTCTTTGCCTAAAGTTGTTGAAATTACCTAGATGGAGAGCTGCTTAAGAATATCTTATGCATAAAACTTTTCAATGATAACTTTGACACAAAATCAAGAAGAGCCATTAGCAAATTAGTCTTCACTCAGAAGGAGAGAGGGTAATTTCTGGGGTTGATCCAGCTATATTAGACAGGAGGCCAAATATATTTCAGGATTTGCATAAATTGCAATTATACTTACCAGGATTCACTTGGCTATCAGATAATCCCCGAAGTCACATATATTCACATCACTGTCATCTGACAATGACAGTCACATGGATACGGAAGCCAAAAAAATTCTCAGAAGCCTATACTCCTACTCAGGAATGCATAGAGGCTCTAAATTGCTTGATTACCAATTATTGCTAATGGGTTACCACTGAATACTTTTTTTCAGCTGTTCACTGAAATGATAAATTTGATCTTTCCTACACTCGGATCTATATCCTGTCAAGTCTCATCTATACGATTAAAATGGAAATCTCAACAATAATATGACCTATCCTTTCCACTATTACGTTAGCATTACAAGGACTAGTTTTATTTGTTCAATTAAAGTGGATGTACATCTCTACAGCATTTTCTGAGCCAATGGCCACAAATAAGAAGCAGTTATTTGCAGGAACATCAGATAACAGGATAAAACTTGGACATTTCTCTCTGCATGCATTTTGAAGCCCTTAAGAGTATAAGCTGACTGAAATCAATAAATTATAGCCACTGGTCATGCGGGATTTAAGTTTCATTTTCAATAAAATAAGGGATTTCAAGGATCTTTACCTCAAGCAAACCAGACAACTAATTCAATCTTTTGATTACAAATCTCATTAATAAAATGATTTTGATGCTCCGGTAGTCCACATGTAAAGAGTAAAACTGAACTGAAGCAGTTAACAAAAACCCTACCTTGCATCATATTAGGTCCTCGAACCCATATCTCCCCCAGTTGGTTAGGAGGAAGAGGTTTTAAAGTATCTACACTGATAATTTGAGCTTCAACTCCTGCAACAAGTTGTCCAGCTGAACCACTATGTCGAACTCCTCCCCTTTGATTCTCCACTGAAATGATGCCACAAGTTTCAGTCATACCATAGCCCTGAAACCATAGAGAGTTTCCTAGTCAGTGAGAACTATTCTACTCCAAGCCCCTATTTAGGACTTGAGGAGACCCATCTTTGGGACTTCAAGAGAATGAACCAATGCATCTTTCAATTTTTTATTTTTTTTTTGCCTGAAGCAGCAGACAGAAACCTCAAATCAATCCACACCATAAATACTGCAGGTAATTTTTATCCAATTAGGTAATACTAAACCATTCATTCAGTATAGTGTAGAAATAATTAATGAAAATTTCATATATAAACATTCTATCAACGATTTAGCGCAGAATTCACAATACTAGCGCATAATAAACTACCTGCATAACCAAAGCATGAGGAAATTTCTTTGCGCAATCCTGCATCAATTCCTTCCCTAAAGGAGCAGCACCTGAACCAATTTGCTTCAAAGACGAAAGGTCAAATTTCTTGACCATGCTCTGCTTTGCTAAAGCAAGCACAATCGGAGGCACAATCCATAAATGTGTCACCCTGTGCTTCTCAATAGTCCTCAAAAGCAATTCAAAATCAAACTTCCCCACTGACACCAGAGTATTGCCTCTCCGCAATTGTGCGTACAAAATAACTGCGAGCCCAAACACATGAAACATTGGCAACACACAGAGATACACATTATCTGTTTCACCAGCTAGATCCTGGTCCATGGTTATCATCAAAGATGCTGCAATAAAATTTCTATGAGTCAAAATGACTCCTTTGCTTGTACCAGTTGTACCTGAAGAGTATAACAAAGCAGCAATATCCGTCTGCTTAATATAAACATCCGGAAATTCTGATACATTCCCAGATAATTCAACCAATTCATGAAAAGTAACAATCTTTGAATTTGAAGATAACTTATCTTTTGAACCTATTATCACAGCTGGCAAGTTAAAATCTTTAACTTTGTCCCACAACTCGGGGACTGAGACAACAAGCTTTGGTTTTGAATCTTTAATTTGCTTTGAGAGTTCAGCCACAGTGTAAACAGGATTGACAGTAGTTGCTATACCACCTATAGCAATAACACCGAGAAAACAAAGAGGATATCGTATAGAATTAGGAGCAAATATCAAAACGACATCGCCTTTCCTGATACCCAAATGGCGAAAGCCGTGAGAGACCTTGATCAAAGTGGACTTGAACTGGGAGAAGGTTAAAGATTGGGAAGAATCAGCATCAATAAGGGCTAGTTTGGATTCATAAGACGAAGAATTTCTGAAAAGGAAATTAACCATAGAAAGATTCGGATCTTTGGGAAGGACCAAAGGCGGCCTCAAAGACCGGTATATTCCATCACGGCCATAGCCAGATTTCTCCATTCCGGGAAAAATGGGAAGAAAAAAATGGGAACTAGAATGGTCCTATCTATGGGAGGGGTGAAATGAAGATAAGCTAAGGTGGGGTTCTGATTTGTCTTCTTCTTGTGTTATGGAGAGTCGTACAAAGAAGTGAAACTATGGTCATGTGTCACACTATTGAAGCTGGAAAACGTCAATGGACGGCTCAATCAGTAGCGCATTTCCCGTCATTGCTAATCAAAACCTTTGATTGAAGGGATAGGAACCGGAAAATATCTTTTATATTATTACATCGTGTCTTTAACATCTAATATATTATTACATCGTGTCTTTAACATCTTCTAATATATTATTACGCGTGGTTGTTATCCCAACTGCCACAGATATTATCATAAATCGTCAAACACAACCAGCCTCCCTGAAAAGCAAGCAGAAAAGTCATATTTTTGTCTCATCATGCAAAGACCGTAAATTTTCTTTCACTTTCATTTACATACACTATTACTCTCTCACGTGGTCACCTCATCTCACCTTCATCCTCCCTTCTTTTCTGCTTGGCCGGCCAAATGGCCTTTTCCCACTCAGCCTTTAAATTTGACAAAGTCGAACTCTTATTTGTTATTTAATTCTGTTTGTCATTTAATTCCGTGGAGTGGGTTATTTTTGACTTTTTCTAATTAAAATGACAACTTTACCATTAATAATTATATAAATATCAAATTCCTAAAAAATGTCCATCCTAGGCAATTAGTTGGGTTGTTTTTCTGCAATCCCCGGAAACTGAAATGCTCCATTTGTGGATAAATTTTAAAAATAATTAATAAAAATGATTTTTACAACAAATAAATAACATATTATATATAATTAAAAATAATAAGCTTTTGTCTTTACGCAAGTTTGTCTTCTTTAACCCTAATTTAAATAAAATTTTTATAGGATCCATTATTGTTTAATAATATTTATAAAAAAATAAGTATTTTAAACAGTTTTATATTTGCACTAAAAATAATAAATTTATAATTTATAATGACATCAAAAGATTCTGTCCTGATGAAGCTGGTTTTGCAGCTTCACATGTGAAGATTACCACTTTTTTATCAACCCTCTCTTTATAATTTATTTGTATTTCTAGGTGACAAATTCAATTTCTATATAAAGTTGGCCAAGCGCCATTTGCCCAGCCAAGGTTTCCTTAAATTATAATCCACACCCCTAAAAGCTTAAAAGCTAAATACTTACTTATTGATTAAAGTCAAAAGAATATTTTTATCTTTTTAAATAAAAATTAATAAATAATTAATAAATACTTAAAATATAATAATAAAAATTAATAATTTAATAATTTAAAAAATAAA
>JAJEJH010001826.1:0-16712 GCA_026122585.1 Anacardium occidentale
GAGTAGAAGAGTTTTTTAGAAGCTTTTCGTGGCTTATACATGGATATTTTAGGAAGAATATTCCATGTATGGCGCGAGGAGAGAGAGATTTTAGATTTTTGAGAGGTACACACTAGTGTGTCAGGAGAGATGAGCTTTATAAGTTTAGTTTTCATATATTTTCTCTCAATTTTTCCTTCAGCTTCTTCTCTTTTTCATTTCCAACAAACCCTAGGCCAGAATCCATTCAATTAGCAGCCATTATTCCAACTAGAGATCGAGGAGCTTCGAGAGAGAGAGATCCAGGCATAATGGCTAGAGGTAAGTATTCCTTTACCTCTTAGGTTTCCAGCATGCTTTTCTGATTTTGAGCTCCTTGGATGATTGTTGCACGTTGTGGATGTGTGTTGCTATGATTTGATGATGAAATGAGATAATGCATGATGATTTGTGAGATTATTATGCAATGTTTGATGATTATGTTTCTTGGGCATGAAACCATGAGAAATGTATGATCTTGGCATGCTTTTATGATGAATGAGAGAGATGAGAATGTTCATTCGCATGTATATTTGTTATGTGCAAGTTTAATTGAGAAATGGTTGAGATTTGATTAAGTTTGAGTGGGATTTTCTGGGTTTCCATACGTAACTACAGAATCTGGGTTGAACACACACCCGTACACCCAATGTTACATGCCCATGTGGCCTTAATTTTGTATGAGACACGGCCTTGCATGACACCTGTATACGTATGAAAATCTAGACATATGCCCATACACCTGAGTACACATACCTGTGTTTCTAATCCCAATTCTACACGCCCGAGTAAGCAAGACATGAGATGGTATTGAGGTAGTTACACGCCCATGCAGTACGATACACGCCCGTGTGCCAAGCTTATACACGCCCGTCTATTTACACCACACGCCCGTGTGGCCAGCCAAAGTTTTATGAAAATTTTTTAGAAGCTAGCACGATCAAGGGCACAGCTTAAGCATGGCCTTTTGTGCCTTCACACACGCCCGTGTGCCAAGCATAGCACGCCTGTACGCCTTAAGAAAAGTTAAGAAACAGTTCCTAAACACATTTAAAGCAAAGACAAGCAAACCTAAGCAATTCTAAGCCATTTCTAAGCATGAGAAACATAATAATAACACGATATAACAGCAAATCATGCATGATTAGCAAGCATTGAGCACGACATGCCATATGAAATTTTTTTAAAAAGGGATCTAAGGATTTAAGAGTATGATTTAAAAGTATAGATATACGATATTCCAGACATCAGTTAGGGATGGATACGAGGGGGCACCTGTGAGTTCACGCTCCTGCTAGCGAGGGAAACCATCATCCACTAAAGAGGACATGCTCATGCACGAGTAGTTTTATCATAGGTTTGAACTCATACTACCAAGGTGTCGAATCCTTGTATTCATCAGTCTGGCCAGCATAGCAAAGATATTTTTTCAAATACAGTACTTTTTGATACAATTTTCAATTATACTATATGTATATATATGAGGACCTTCAGATCAAAGTTTTATATCAGATTGAGATTTCAGAAAAGAAACAGTTTTCAAAAAATCAAGCCCGAGGGGTAAAGTTGTATAACTAATGAGATTTACATGACATCAAAGTATGCATAACATGTCATGTATAACATTTATGAGAAATGAGACAAAGAAAGACAAAAACATTCATGAAAACATAAAGAAACAAAGAAAGTAAAGAAGTAAGAGATAAAAACTAATGCAATAAGCTACTGTAAGCAAGAATAACAAGATGATATGGAAATAGTAAGCAGTGAATGTCGAAGTCTGATCTGAGATCAGCTTGTGCTTGATGACTTGTCTGTGTGAGAGATAAGAAATGCTTACTAAGTGATTTGTCACTCACCCTTTTCCCTTCCTTTCTCATTGTAGGTCAGTGAGTTGGGGACTGAGTACTAGCGATGTAACTATCAGATTTTGGGAACATGGCTTGGCGGCTAGTAATAGTATGTGTTGGCTCGCATGCTTTAATGATATATTATCTCATGTATTTATGTGTGTGTATTATACTGTAGTATGCACTGCATGGATAGCATGATTTTATACATGAGTAGCCTGATATTTTCAGAAAAGCCATTATGACTTATTATATTACAGTATTGGTATTCCTCGCTTTCGTATTCAGATTTTTAAATTATTTTAAGTAGCAATTAAGTTTCCTTTTTCCTTGTGGGAATTTTCGTCATAGGTGCATTTTTATTATAATATAAAATATATTTATATATATATATATTTTAAACAGCTGTGCACAGTAGGCCTGGGGTAGAGGTCACTACAGGGGCTACCTGACATTGACATTTAAGTTACTATAAACTCAAATGTCAACACAATAGAAATTAAATAATGAAAGCAATAGAAATTTAATAATAAAGATTCATACTAATGCTGGTTCTTGGGACTCTAGTCATCTATATAAATGAAAAACGACAAAAGTATAATAGACACCCTTTTTAGATGGAAGAATCAAATCAGTAGTGGTTACCCTGATCATCTATCTGGTCAAATCATCCTTTTACATAATCCTTAGATTAAATATAATCTAAAGAGGACTGATAGGAACCTTCTTCTAATTAGGTCCAAATGCCCATCTAAACACCTTTTCACTTAAGTTTTATGCTTGACAATCAAGTTTCGAGCAATAGTTTTCTAAGGCCTAAATGATCCCATGAAGCTTTCAACCCCTCTGTCTGTTACTCTTTAAGATTGGTATGGTATCACCTATATGAATGAATAATAAGGGTCAGCTTAACTGAATAAAAGAGTTAGAGAATACTTAGTCAAAAAACAACAAGAATTATACCTTATTAATAGTCAACTCTATGATCCTGGCCCTATAGTAAAGGAGCTTATGCTTGGCCCTCTTATGTCACTCGCACCTAACCTACTAAGTCATTCCAGGGAAGGGATCGATGCTTGCATATCCATCATATGAGGATGAACACCTAAATTGTGCTCATATGCCTAATATTGCCAAAACAAAGGGAGATTCTAGTTATCTTAAATTAAAAATAAAATGGGAAATTAAGGAAAAGAAAGAATACACGTACCTTTGTGATTTGAGCAAATCCAGTGATTTGCATCACTTCTTAAAAAAATTGATCAAAACTTATATAGATACATGTAAATGCAAATGACCTCTATTCAAAACAAGCCATTGTATCTAAGTTATAGATGGCTCAAAGGTATGTTAGGCTACTCTTATAAACGAGCCATTGTATCTAAGTTATAGAAAGCAACAACATATTAGTCTAGTCACATTGATGTAAGTACTCTTTCATTGAAAATCACCTTGATAGTTTACCTTATTTCGTCGTAAAAAAGCTCTTTCCACTTTATCTTCACCTTAGGGAGAATGCTGAGAGCCACTAGAATGTAACCATTCTTCCCCTCCCAATCTTTAAGGGTACATATAGAAATATCAAATAGAATAAGGTCTCTAGCACACAATACCATTAATTCACCAAAAGGAAGATGGAAAATATTGGTAGCATCCCATCATCTCTCACAAAGAGTGTGACATAGGTAAGCATATGTGTTCATCTTCATAGCAAGATGGAAGTAATTAAAGGATCAAAGCTCGTCATTAAAGGAAGTTGTCAAACTATAACCAGTAAATTGTCTTACCATTTATGGGCCTCATGAAAAATACCACAACATCTTCATTGAGCTTGGTCAAGCTAAAAAAGAAGAAAAATGCAGTTTATAATAGCAACTCCATAGTTTTGAGACCTATTAGGGGCAAGATTGTAACTTCGAGCCTCGTTAAGGGATTTTTGTAGTTTAGTACCTATCAAGGGAATTTTTGTAATATGGTACCCATCAAGGGTGATTTTTATAATTTTAATGCCTATAAGGGGTATATTTGTAATTCAATGCCCATCAAGGGTGATTTTGTAATTTTAAGGCCATTAGGGGCATTTTAATAATTGACACCCATTAAAGGTAATGTTTCAATTTTGAGGCCTATCAAGGGTATTTTTGTAAAATAATGTCTAATGAAGGTAGTTTTATGGTTTTAAAGCCCATTTGAGGCATTTTTGTAATTTGATGCTCACCAAGGGTGATATTGTAATTGTAAGGTCCATTAAGGGTATTCTTATAATTTAGAGCCTATCAAAGGTAATCAAATAATTTTTAAAGCCTATTAAGGGTAAGAAGGTAATTTTAACAAATCAAGGGTAAACCTAAAGATTCATAGCCTGAGGTCGATGTCCAAATAATAAATTGATTTTTAAAGCCTACGATGGTCAATTGAAATGTAAAACAAGAAACCTAAGGGTTGAATTGATCATGCAAAGGCAAAATTGGAATAAAGATAGAATTTTGGTCAAGGATGCAATAAGTCAGTGAATACTACTTGCACACGGGCATAGACATGTAAAATAACATGGATAAACATCAATTTGAGTGATACATAGATGACTCAAAACCCAAGCAGAGTGGACAAAAGAGTCAACAAACAAATGCTTAAATATTTCATTTGCTTACATTTTAAAGTGGTCCATACATCGATTCTAGAAATTTTAAAAATTGTAAGGTGGAAATCAACTTTCAAAATACACTAAAACTATTCTTAAGCCTATCCTAGTGCTAACCAAGACAGTATAGACACAATTAAATTTTTCTAAAACTAACAATCAAGCAAAAAATCAATATTCATGGCCACATATTCAAGGAGCAATAATGTACACCAAAATTTTAAAATAAGGAGTCTTAAGGAACCTACCTTGATGGTTAATCCTATAAAGACATGTTTGGTAAGGATGAGACAAAGTGTACCACTCACCCATGGTCTAAGAAAACTAACAAGTAAAACCTCTACTCTTCTTTGTCAAATGGAGAAAAACATCAATTATAGGATATTAGAAGTCTATTATGAGTATTCTTGAACAATATGTCCAAAGGTAAAATAAAAGAAAGCAAAAGTATAAGAATGCACAAAAGGAGGCGAAAGTGAAGGATGGCCATTTTTGTAACGCCATATCCAAAGAGTGCATAGATCTTAAAAAGACAAATAGAAAAGATGAATGATCAACAAAATGATGTTTGCTTATCTTTATTCATGGATCAAGTGACACATGGGTGAGCTTACATTAAAAACTTGACCTAATTTGACTAAGATAAGTAGATCAACTATCTTGGTTAATAAATAAGCAATGTGGATGTGTTTGTGGCTAATTCAAAGTAAATACTCTAAATAAAGTCAATAAACAGTTAATCTTTACCCCGTCAAGGCATTTTTGTCATTGATCACCCTAAATAGACGTTTCATATAGTTTCCACCTCGAGCAGGCTAACTAGTCAAATGTCACCTTGTAATGACATTTTGGTCATTTTTTACCCTAAATAGGTCTTTTAGTCATTTTCTAACCTCGAATGGGTATTTTAGTCATTTTTTACCTCATAGAGGCATTTTTATTATCTTTCACCTTGAATAGGCATGTTTGATCATCCTTTGCCTCATAAGGGTAACTTAGTCACTTGTCACCAGAATTAGCGTTTTAGTTATTTTCTAGCTCGAGTGGGCATTTTAGCCATTCATTACCTTGAGCAAACATTTCATATAGGTTTTACCTTGAAAGGGCATTCTAGTTATTTGTTGGCCCTTAGGGCATTTTAGTCACTCCTTCACCCCTCAAAGGAATTAGTCATTTTCTACCCCAAACAAACATTCTAGTCAAATATTACCTTAGGAGGTTATTTTAGCAAATTTTAGCCTTGAATAGGTACTTCATTCAAATTGTTTTCTTATGCAGACATTCTAATCAAACCTTGCCCTATAAAGATGTTTCAGCTAATCTGTTGCCTTAGGAGGTCTATTTCACTCATCACTGTCTTTAAAGGATAATCTTATCTAGAATTTTCCTGAAAAGGGTAAAACAATCCTATTTAGCTAAATCACCTAATGGGGTACTTTCAAACTAAATTAACATAATCGAGTCAGCCTATAAGGTATTTATATCATGTTAATCGATTTTCACCCAAAAGAGGAAACCTATCTCTTGGAGACATCTAAAAAATGCTAATACATTTTTTAAGTTTTGCTAAGAAAGGGTAGGTTATCTTTTGGAGAAATTTAAACAAGGTTAGTATACTTTTAGGTTTTGCCTAAATAGACGGCCCATTTTCTGAAGATGCCTAAAAGAGACTAATCCATTCTGACTTTCACCTAAAAAGGGCAAGTCATCTTTTAAAGATCTATAAGTCTATCTCAAGCTTTGATCGTCTTTGGAGACTTGTAAGTCTATCTTAGGCTTTAGTTGTCTTTTAGAAACTTGTGAATCTATCTCAAGCTTCAACCATCTTTTTGGAAATTGACAAGTCTATCTTAGGCTTTGACCATCTTTTAGAGTCATATACGACTATCTCAAGCTTTAGTGACTTTTTTGAAAACTTACGAGTTTATATCAAGCTTCAGTCGTCTTTCCTTATTGAGTCAAAACTTGTTGTCTTATTCCCATGCTTTTTTATACTTAATTTTGTGTCATGAATTCAAATTCATATTGTTGTATTATCATTTCATGACATACATAAAGCATATAAGGAAAATGATATCAATAGACACTCTATTTTAACCTAATAGGTTTACTCCTTTGAGAGATTATCTTGTGTGTCTTACTTTAAGTTCCAAAATGTCCATTTGAAGGTCATCAATTGTCAAACAAGTGATTCCCATAGGTAAGTTTATTTATCTGTAGCTTCTTCAGTTGATTTGATGTAGGACCCGTCGCCACGAGTACCCCTCTTGCTGAATTCTGGAAGGCCTTTTTATTAATAATCTAAAAATTCAGGTACCCGCGACGGGAATCCTACAAAAATAAAATATGAAACTAAAACTATACATTTCTACACATGCGGAAGCTGAAATACATACATCAACTGTAAAATATACATATATGTTCTGTACAATGGGCCCAATGGCCTTTCCATATACATACATGCTGTTTCTGTACATTCGGATACATAAAATATGTACAATATGACCACACAGGTCCAAAACTGATATACATACAACTGAGATCACGGTGTGCGTGCGTGCCCTCTCCGTTAGCCTCGATCCAACCGCTCCTCAGAAATAGCACGAACCACCTGAAAAGGATGGAAGAAGGAGGGGGATGAGTGATAAAGATCATCCACTAAGCGCTCCTTACTTTCCTCAAAACCCAAGCAAGCACAACAATCACAATAATCAAATATACTTGGGCCTCGGCCCTAATCATACATCTATGCGCTTGTTGGTATCTGAAACTGATTTCTGAATATTATTCATTCACTGATATCAATATTATTCATGTCATGATGTGTATATCATGTCATGCTACTGAAATATCTCATGGATGCATGCATCTGAACACCTCTATCTGAATGTACCCGAAGGTACCTGCTATGCTAATGAGACTGGTGAACACAGGGATTCGACATCCTGGCCATGTGGGCTGAACAGTCTAGCTACTGGCTAGAAAGCTGAATCTGAATACTGCTGTCCAATTTGACTGGTGTCAGATGGTAATATCTGAATGCTGCTGAATAGTCTGACTGGTGTCAAAAACTAAATCTGAAATACTGTTGAGCGTCCTGACTGGTGTCAGAAGGCTGAATCCCATGGATGCCCCCTCGTGTTCCACCTAATGCTCTCACCCGTACATCAAACTCTGAATACTGAATACTGTTGAATTCAGATCCTCTGATCCTCTCTGAAGCTACATGTCATGCTATGCTATGCATATGCAGCTTATTAACTGAATTCATACTCATCTGATGCTTATCTGAAGCCCATTAGCCTTTATTCTGAATTCGTATGCTTAATTAATCAATTAACATTCTTTTTCTGAAATTCTGCAGGTGCACAAGCGTGCAAGGAAAGTACACAGGCGTGAGCCTGGACGCACAGGGTAGTGCGCTAGTCGTGCGCCTGACCGTGCAAGCTTCTGGAATTCTGGAAAATTTCTCACTGAAAGCGCATGCACGGGCGTGTGTATGCGGACACACGGGCATGCATATGCATTTTCTGGCCATGCATGCAGCGTACACACGGGCGTGCATCTGGAAAAACAAAGACTCACGACCGTACCATTCGGGCGCACGATCGTGTGTCTGGTTCTTCAACAAAAGCACCGTCGGAAAATGCATAAAATGCCAACCATTTTTCATCCATTTACCAAATCACTTTAAACATGCATTCCCAGCATCCCAAGCAACACAATTCAAGTCCCAACACAACATGCATCAAGCATCATGAAATCTACCATGGAAACTTCTTGATTCTCTCACTAAAACACATACATCACACATGCATGCTTCAAGGATGGAAATTCATCATCAACAATCAACATGCAAGGCCATATAAGCATTCCAAACGTTCATCCACATGCAATTAACATATCCATGGCATCAAAACTCACACAGCAAGCTGGGAAACGCAAGGAAAAGGTAAGAGAACACTTACCTCGCGCCATGCCTCTGAAAACTATTTCAATCAACTAATCTCTTTGCTCTGTCACCTGATTGGGAGCTATTTGCTGCTGAATTTCCTCTCTAGGGACGGAAGGAACTGAAATGGAAGAGAGAATTTGGCTAAAATGCAAATGGGTGAGAAAAAGAACAACATAACTCTTGGCTCACTTATATACCATGCCACGCACGGTCGTGCATCAATGATGCACGGGCGTGCACAAGGGAAAATGAACTTAATTCATTTTCTGCGTATTCGTACGATCAGATCCTTCTGAAAGGATTCGTACGAAGGCTACACAGCTTTGAAAACTTACCAACTCACCCCTGAACTCTGCTAGACTCCCAATCTCTCACTGAATCTCATTTCTAACCCCAAAACTCTAACCGAAAAGGCTTTCGAAATCTAGGATGCTACATTTGACTCATGTTTGAACTAACAATAAGGATTTATAAACCCTTTCCAAGCATAAAAATCTCTTATTCAACCTTGTAGGCCATAATTACCTATTTAAAACCTATTTTATGTTAATAAGAGGATGTTAGCCTACTGGATGCATGGGCACAAGGGTTAAGCTTATTCACTTATCTTTCTCATTGGTTGGCAAACAGGTACATCCAATTTTAATCAATTGATGATTTAATTGAGCAATTGATGGTTATATATAAGCAACAAGTGTCTCTACCCCTTATTCCTACTTGATAGTGACCCATAAATGGATGATGAGCTAGTACATTCAAGAATGGGTATCAAATTAGGTATGTTTGCTTAACATCAATTTATGGATAGGGAATTTCATTGTCATATAAAAACAAATGTTATTTATATGAAAAAAAGGATATGTTATTTTTCTTATGCCAAAGGGTTCGCCATTTTTTATCTTAAACAAAAACCAAAAAAGGAAAGGAGTATATTATTCAATCCTATACACATTTGTCACTAAAAACAAACAAAAACACAAACACACCCATTAGTCATCACCCTTTACCTTGAAACACATAAAAGTAACCTCTACAAGCAAAAAGAGATCTAATATTTAGATGTTCAAGCTTCAATGCATGGATCAATTTTCATTTTAGTCAACCTTGTCAACTCATCATTAGTAGGTTACTTTCAGAAGCATAAGTGCCCAGGTTAGTACCCCAAAGGGGTTTTCCTTCTAATTTTTTCTATCTCAAGCAAGAAATGCTTATAATTTTGTATCTCATCTTATTTATACAATGTGTGGACCATCTGGTCCTACACTTGGACATGATATCACTGGTCATCCATATGCAGTACCAAACTACTTACTTATACCTAGTTATTTATGTTGTTTGTCTTGTCTAGTCTTATCTGAGATAATGCATGCATGGCATGAGGATTCCACTATTCTTAAATATTTGTCCACTTGGATATTGCATATTAGAAATATAATTCATTGTACATATACAGATGTATATATATTACTTTTAAGAATGCATCCAAATGTAAAAATGTTGTAGGAAATGACTTGTGTTGCTCATATTGTCATAAAATAGGAATATGTGATGTTGTTGAAATTTGTAGTATAGAAGCATATAGATGCATATGTACATATTTTACAATTATTGGTCTGAGCAACAGGCAGATAGACATGCATGAACATATGGATATCCATTCAATAAAAATCTACACATCATTTGAAGGTCAACCACAGGTTGTTCGATTAGAAGGTTTTGAGTGGACAAATGCTTGTTTGGCCACTTGTGAATCTAATTCCACTTTTTGTGTAAGTTCTGCATGTATTATCATGAATTTGCATTATAAAATATGTTGGCTGACAAACATTGATTAGATAACAAATGCAACAATGATTCCATAAACACACCTTATTGATGTATATCTATGGGTGCAATTAATCCATCAAAATAAAATGGAGCTTGATATCCATTTGTGTTTATTTAAATTGATCCACTAACCTTTGTTGTAGAACCCACTATGAATCATTTTAATTAGATCTAAAGGTGTATGTATTTAATTTTAATTAGAATTTAGAATGAATGTGTTTAATTTATTATTTAGATTAAGGGTGAATGACATTTAATTTCTTCTATTAAATTAAGGGTCTATGATTTTCTTTTCCTACACTTGCTTAGGAATTTTAAATAGATTGTAATTTTCGTTTCTTAGTTGATATATAGGAATTGAAGTGGCTTGTGATATTAATTTTCTTTAATTTTCCGTAGGCTTGTTTAAATGTGTATGTATATTTAATTTTTATGCTTGGTAGATGATTTGTCTTTCGTGATTGTTCAATTAATGTAATGCATCATATGATTAATCGAGAATTAATTTGAAATTGGTAAACATCTTTAAATGAACCGCCTAAGTAAAGGCCAAGCTTTAGGCTGAGTGGCATAGGCTCCTAACAGCTTCTCACATCGTACCTAGCTCACGGAACCCATTCATTAGGTAGGTGTGGATGGTTGGGTCATTTACTAGGGATCCATAAAGTCATTTTTTTTATCGATGTATTTTTTATGGGGCGATCCCTAGGTGGCAACTTCATTTCAAAAGCTCTACGTGGGCCAAAAACCTATTTTATGCATTCTCTCAGTTATATGTAGATAACTAAACAAAAGTGACAACTATTGATTAACCTGCCTTGACAAGGCAAAAACTGCCATCATAGAAAGACAAAGTAAATAAATCACAGCGAAGTCTAACTAGCCAAAATAAAGTTTTTGATTTATTTCTTTTAGAAACTTGCTTGAATATAATTTTCATTTTATTTCTTCTTTTTTTCAAATATCACAAACAGTAAGTAATTTCAATGACAATGTTGTTGATCCAAAGGTTTAAACACAATATGATGGCAAGGAACAAGCACAAGAATTTTTTTTTTTTTTTTTATGATTTTTAGAAGAAAACTAATAAACAAATATATGGATACAATCATGAAAGAAACACAAAACGATAAACAAGAATAGACAAAGCATGAAACCAAAAAATGAATAAAATGAAACAAGAATGAAGAATAAAAAACTAGGATTTTTTTTTTTTTTTTTTTTTTTGTAGAATAACAATCAAACAAACAAAAATAAAATAGATAAAACCTGCTAGAGCCTTGCTTTGATACCACCTAAGGTAGACCAGTAGTCTCAAAGACTTTTAACTCCAAATAAGCTATGATAGCCCAAAAATGCTAGACCAAGTTAAAATAGAATTTGGTTTTGATCAAATTGCAATCAAGTAGTAGCAAAGACTACATAACCTTAATCACAGATCTATCAAATCATAACTATATAGAAACTAAGTCTTTAAAACCTTAATCCTGATTGAAACTACAACGTTGAGTAATTCTTATAGAGTTTTATGTTGTTTGGTTCACTCAAGAACAAAAGAACACATTGTCAATGACAAATTTTTAATTAGAAAATATGTTGAATAATTTCCTAAAAACTGCTTGAAACAATTATGTGAACCTTTTATATGCTTACAATAAATTCTAGTCTAATCATGATTTTTTTTTTGGGAAATAAAATAAAATTAAACAAGTAAAAAAAGGTGTGAAACACTGTTTCATGCACAAAAGCTAGGATAATGCATTAAACATGCATTAGAGCCTTTATCTCATTATAGGGCGACACTACAATAGGCAACTTCTACCTTGAAATCATGATTGTGTTTTGTTTGGGCACTATGATAGGTTGCCACGACACCTAGCTTTTGGCCAAATTGTGATGTGATGGCATCATGGTGTTAAAAGACTCTATCATGGTGCCAAAGCAATCTTCCTTCTTCACTTGACTTTCTTTAGCTATAGATGCTCCTAGTATGATTCCTTCCACACTCATGCCTCCTTCAAGTTAGATAAGCTTAATGTAAGCTAGTTTCTCATGTCCCTTTGAGTCCAAAATATTTTGATCGACCTCTCTCAATAACTTGTTTGATAAGGCACGAACAAATCCATGCAATGCTTGTTTGAATCTTGTAACTCTTGCCCTCATAACCAACCCTTATAAAAAGTGTAACAACTCCTTCAAAACTTGACCCAAACCTCACCTAGGTTGTATCACATCAAAGGGTGTAAGACAATCTTTGAAGGATTTGTCAAATTCAATTAGATAAGGTTAAAAGTCAATATAGAGTTTAGCCTAGAGATAATTGTACACCATCTCATGTATGACATTATTCCATCACTTGTATGCTCATAGATTAGATTTGGATGATTCCAAATTTACTTCAAATTTTTGATAAGCTTGCCCATGTATGCTTATACAAGGTTGATGTGTGGCCATACATGTATATAGGTTGACAACTGTCCATGATCTCTATCTATTAACATAAGTGTTGATTACAAACTATAGAAAATTGGATAAACATGAGATGTATGGTACATAGACCATGTACGCCCGTTCATCAACTCATATATAAGAAATGTGTTGTTTGCATTTCAGATAATTTTTTCCAAAGCATTTATCCTTTTAACACTATGCATGGTCATACCCTTAGACTCACACTCATGTACAAGCTTGCTAGTTGAGTTTCTTATGCACAATAGGCTTTTCAAATTATGTCTAATATAGATACCAAAAGTGCCTCCCTACTTTAGGAGGATATAGTGTCCAAGTATTAGATCTTTACCATGAAAAGATTGTTGAAGCTACAAACAAATTTTCATGAATGTATAGTTTTTAATTTATGTTTATAGTTTTATACATATTGAGTGAAAGTTCATGTGATGCATAAACATGGAATAATTTTGTTATCGAAATTGTTGTGCTCATGCATGAGCACATAAGGTTAAATGCACTCATGGTCACTGAACTACGCACCTATTGCATTCGTGGTCATTATTTTTTAAAACGTTGGAAGAAAATCATTGAACTTTAGATTTTATTTGCTATTAAGTCACTCTACTGTTTAACCATTTAAATATTTAATGGAAGTTGACATGGGCACTGATGTAAACGTTGACATAGACATTTTTACTGACATGACATCCATTCAACATCCACGTCAATAGCCACATCTGTAGCATCCTAGATTCGGAAGCCCTTAGGGGTAGAGTTTTGGGGTTAGAAATCGAATTCAGAGAGAGATTGGGAGTCTGGTAAAGTTCAGGGGTGAGTTGGTAAGTTTTCAGAGCCATGCGGCTTTCGTTGGAATCCTTTCGAAAGGATTCGATCAGGCGAGTGAGCGGGAAATGAATTAAGTTCATTTTCCCTTGTGCACGCCCGTGCATCATTGATGCATGCCCGTGCGTGGCATAGTATTTAAGTGGACCCGAGAGTTATTTGATTCTTTTCTCACCCGTTTGTATTTTAGCCATATTCTCTCTTCCCTTTTCAGTTCCTCCGGTTCCTAGAGAGGAGATCCAGCTGTCAATACCTCCTAATCCGATTAGAGAGCCAAGAGATTAGTGATTTGAAGCTTGGTTTCAAAGCATGGAGAGAGGTAAGTGTTCTTCACTTCTTCTCTCATTTTCCCGGCTTGCTTTGTGATGTTTGATGCCATGGACGAGTCCTTTGCATGTTGATTTATGTGGAGAATGCTTATTTGATGCTGCATGTTGATTTGGTTGATGGATTTCCCATCCTTGGATTGTGCATGTGTGTATGTATGGCTTTGGAGAGAGAAAGAATATGTTCCCATGGTAAATCGTTTGATGGTTGATGCATGTGCAAGTTGAGGCTTGAATTGTGTTAATTGGGATGTTCAAAACATGTGTTTGAAGTGTTATTGTGAATGAATGTGATTTGGTTGGCCGTTTCGTGATGTTTCCGAGCGGTGCTTTGTTGAAGAACCAGACGCACGACCGTGCGCCAGTATGGCACGGCCGTGAGCCTGTGTTTCTCCAGATGCACGCCCGTGTGCATGACTTGTGCACAGCCAGAAAATATGTATGCACACCCGTGTGTCCGTATACTGTAGCATCCTAGATTTTAGAAAGCCCTTAGGGGTAGAGTTTTGGGGTTAGAAATAGAATTCAGAGATAGATTGGGGGTCTAGAAGAGTTCAGGGGTGAGATAGAAGTTTTTCAGAGCTGTGTGACCTTCGTATGATGCCTTTAGGGAGGTTTTAATCATGCGAAGCGCGGGAAATGAGTTTCTTTCATTTTCCCTTGGTGCACTCCCGTGCACTTTTCCCTGCACGCCCATGCAGGTGGGTAGAAAAGAGTGAGAGACGAGAGTTATTTCATTTCTCATCCAGTTTCAGCTTCTCTCTTCTTTGTTTCAGCAACTCTCAGCCCTAGGCGAGAAATCCAGTTTCCAGCAGCTCCCAATCCAGTAAGAGATCAGAGAGATTAGTTTGGATTAGAATTCCAGCAGCTATGTCAAGAGGTAAGTGTTTCTTACTTCTTCCAGAGTTTCCCAGCTTACTGTGTGATGCTTGATGATGCTTGGAAATGTATGTTTGTATTTCCAGCTTGTTTGGTTGCTTATATGCGATGAGATGATGATTCAGATGCTTGTTTTCCACCCAAATACATGCATGCTTTGTTTGTGTGTGTGTGTTGTGAGAGAAAGCTTGAGTGGCCATGGTGAATTCAGTAGAATTGGATGGAAGATGAAATTGATGATGTGTATGAGTTTATTGAAGTGCCTTGGATGTGTGTTTGTGTTTAATTTCAGATTGGATGAGATTTGGGTTGGTTTCCTGCATTTCCAGATGAAGGCTGCTGCTGCAAACCCAGGTGCACGACCGTGTGTCCGCAGACGCACGCCCGTGTGCCTTTGGTTTTGCGAGCGCACGCCCATGTGCATGCTGAGGCACACGGCTAGGAATGTAGGGCACACGCCCGTGTGTCCTGAGGGACACGGTCGTGTGTCCTTCTTTTGCTTGTTTTGGCCATCAGATTCCCTAGAGCAGCACGGCCAGGCACATGATCGGCGCACGATCCTGTGTGTTTGGGCACACGCCCGTGTGCCCGTGCGCCCGTGCTTAGCACGGCTGTGTGTGTCTCTTGCACGCCCGTGCGTTTGCTTTGCACGCCTGTGCTCCAGTATTATTTTCCAGAAAGAGGCAGAAATGATTTATTAAGGTTGGGTAATCCTTCCAAGAGCTTTTAATCATCAGATAGTCCAGATAACAGCGAATAAATGTAGCATATGCATTCATAGCATAGCATGTAGCCTGAATGAGGATCCAGGGATCCGAATTCAGTAGATTTCAGCAGTCAGAACCCAATGTATGGGTTTCAGCTTTGGGGTGAACTCGAGGGGGCATCTGTGGGACCCAGCTTTCTGACACCAGTCAGTCAGCTCAGCAGTAGTATTTCAGTATTCAGCAGATTCTAGCCAGTAGCTAGAATGTTCAGCCCACTTGGCCAGGATGCCGAATCCTTGTGTTTCACCCAGTCTGATCAGTACAGCAGGTACCTTTGGGTACAGATAGAGATTCGCATGCATGCATATTCAGATTTCAGCTATCATGTCATGACATTCATTTCAATAATGAATTAATAATGAGTAACAGATAAACAGTTAAGCAGATTCAGCACCCGCAAGCGCGTAGATGTATGATAGGGCCGAGATTAGTTATATGTGCCCTTGTTTGTGCTTGTTTGGGTTGAAGGAAGTAGGAAATGCTTACTGGGTGATTTTCATCACTCATCCTTTTCCTCTTTCCTTCCTTTTCAGGTCAGTTTGCTGCTGGCGAGGAGCGGGTGGACTGGGGTTCGCGAGAGAGGACCCACACACACCATTTTCAGCATGTACATGTATTTTCTTTCAGTTTTGGACCTGTGAGGTCTTGTATATTGTTGTACATTCTCAGATATAAAGAATGATGTACAGAACATTTATATATATATAGAAAAGCCAGATGGGCTCATTGTACAGTTTAGTTTAAATTTCAGCTTCCGCTTATGTATTTAGTTCAGTAGGATTTTCTTTTTCGTAGGATTCCCGTCTCGGGTACCCGATTTCCAGTTTTTTAAATAAAAAGATCAGTTTCTTCAACAGCAGGGGTACTCGGGGCGGCGGGTCCTACAAGTTGGTATTAGAGCGGTGTTCTCTGTGCCATTTTAGTAGATATTTGAGATGTAAGTGTGTGTGGTGCTTGTTTTCTCTCCTCGCAGCCATCGTCCAGACCCTTCTCACAGCACAGTCAGGTATTTCTTTTCCAGATTTGATTTGTTTGTGTTTCTAACCCCATTTGCTTGTGATGCTATAGATAGAGAAGAGCCTTATGTCCCTAGATACGTAGGTGAGGCTAGTGGTAGTAGCCCTCCTGTCCAACCCTTGAGTGTGAGTGGTAGGA
>JAJEJH010001827.1:0-16692 GCA_026122585.1 Anacardium occidentale
AAAGCTGGACAGAGAGAAATACTAATTGTTTCTCTCTATGTTGATGATCTATTAATTACTGGATGTAGCTCCAAATTGCTAACTGAGTTCAAGAGAAATATGAAAGAAATGTTTAAAATGACTGATATTGGAAGATTAAATTTCTTTCTTGGTATAAAAGTGAATCAAATTGAAAAGGGAACATTCATCAGCTAGCAAAAGTATGTAGCTCAAGTTTTAAAAAAATTTGGCATGACTGATTCAAAAAGGATTGATAGCCCCTTAGCACACAATGTGAAATTAAGCAAAGCTGATGATTCAAAGAAGGCTGATAGTAAAACTTACAGAAGTCTAGTTGGAAACCTGTTATACTTAACAACCACTAGACCCGACATAATGTATACAACAAGCTTATTATCTAGGTTCATGCAAAAGCCTAGTGAAATGCATTTTAAGGCTGCAAAAAGGGTGCTGAGATATATAAGGCAAACATTGAACTTTGGAGTGTTCTACAACAACAAAAAATATGTAAAGTTGACTGGATATGTTGATAATGATTGGGGTGGTTCTATTGATGACTTGAAGAATACCTTAGGCTACGCATTCAGCCTTGGTTCATGTATGATATACTAGAACTCCAAGAAGTAGGATGTGGTAGCACAATCAACAGCTGAGACAAAATATGTAACTGCTATTGCTACTGTAAATCATGTAATTTGGCTACGGAAAATTCTTGAAGATTTGTATGAGAAACAAGCAAAAGCTACTGTCATATTTTGTGATAATCAGTCAACAATTGCAATTGCAAGAAATCCTGTGTTTTATGGCAGAACCAAGCATATTAAAATCAAGTTTCATGTTATAAGATAGGCCGAAGAAGAAGATGAAGTTGAATTAACCTATTGTAGCTCAGAAATTCAAATTGTTGATATGTTAACCAAGACAGTTGCTGGGTCAAGATTTCAATATTTAAGAAAACAATTGGGAGTAACTAGTAAGCATGTCAAGGAGGAGTGAAGAGAAGAAGAGATGAACTTCAAGAATGCACCAAATTCAGAATCCATAGCATGCAAAGCGCAAAGAAGTTGCCACATGAGAAGATAAGCTAAACATATTTTTGTATATCATTTGTTATGGTGACATAGCTTACTAGTTAGGTAAAAGATTTAGTTCCAAATTTAGTTCATATGTAACAAAACCAAATGGATTAGGTGCATTAGGTGAACTCCTCTAACTAAACTTTTTGCTTGTATGGTGATCCATGTTTTAGGCTAAAATGTGTACTTGAATTTGAAACTACTTGATGTATATATTCACTTTGGTTCAATGAAAATGCAGCTGCTTTTTACAAAAGGAAAGAAAAGGAAGTTGTCACAGCATTCTTTTCCTCTCATATTCTGTGAGTGAACAAAGCAAGCAGGTTGCAAGTTTGTGTCCTCATCACAATATTTCACAACAAACTTAAGTTCGACTTAGATGAAAGACGCATATGTGAAGTTCAACCAGTATCTATAACTAGTTGAGCCTGGATTACCTTATACTAATTGAATGGGCAGATAAAAATCAAAGAATCTTCTTTAAATATTATAAAGCAAAGCATATATTCTAAATATGCACTTCTATAATCAACTACCTAGGAAATGTTTTGTTTACAGACAACTTTCGGGTATCTCAACTCCACTGGAGCTCCCCTGTGCATTTCTACAATATGCCGACGCTGCACCTGCACTATTATTATAAGAAAGATTAATGTCCTGTAACTCTATCCCTGTGCACGGACTGCTTGAGCTGCAATCAAATTTCACGGCTTGTTTTGTGGCTGATGTTCCCTTTATATTCTTATATGTAACACCGCTAATTTTGACTCCAGAACTCTGCAACAAATATCGAAAAAGGAAAAAAAATTATTATGATAGGGGTGGATTCAAGCTTAATCGAGTCTACACAAGATCGGTTTGAATTGGAATCAAATCCAAAATTTTCAGCTCAAGCTCGTGAATAAGTCGTCAGAGAAACCATTAAAGAACATTAGCGAAGAAAGAAATTATCAAAGAAGAAGAAAAGTTGCCAAAGAAGATGAATCTATGAGTGACTTATTAGCGATTCGTTCAATTCCAACTGGGGCTATACAAACTCAAGTTCAGTTTGTTCAAACTGAACATCAAGCAAAGCCTGAACGGTTTTGGGTTGGATCCACCCTTAATCTTGGATAGTCAATGAAAATCACGAATTTCTTTAATAAAGTACTTCAATTACCTGATTAAGGCAACCATTGTGGCCAGGGCAATAATATTGATCAATGATCATAGGGTTATAAGTATTTTTCATAACGATATTCTGGAAATTAATGTTTTTAGCGAATCCGTTGCTTGATCTCGCCCATGTTTTGATCCGAACTCCGTTTTCAGTTCTGCTGATAGTTGAATCTGAAATTGTGACATTTTCAACACCATCTTCATATTCATTGTCCCCAAGACTGCCGATGCTGCAAGATGAAAAACAAGACTGACGATATTCTTCAATTCTGACTTGGATCATTGGACTCAAAAAGCATAAATTATTAAGCACCTGATTCCATGGCCAGGGCCACAGGCGATGCGCTGTATCAACAAGTTTTTAGAGCCGGGACCAAGGGATATGCAGTCGTCTCCTGTCTTGATGGAGCTGTCAGTTATGGAAACTCCCGAGGAAGATTGGATATGGATGCCATCTGTGTTCGGACTCCAGCTTGGAGCACTGATGTTCAGCTTTTCAAGTGTAATATTTTCACAATCATTGATGGCTATGTGGAAATATCGACTATTTAACGATTTTAATCCGCTAACCACGATATTACTCGACTCCATGAACGTTATTGACTGCATTATCAATTATAAGTGTATAAAAAAAATGTCATTATAATTTGTAACACTCGTAAACATATCTCACACTGAAAAAAAAAGATAAAAAACATTGGATATGTGTGATTATCCCATCTTTGGACAGTTTAGATATTGGGTTGTATTGATTTTGTGTGTTATAAAACCGAAAACGTGTTTTCAATGCTTAAGAGTTCACAGGCTATACGATGGGAGATATATATCAATACCTAATATTTATCTTTTTTGTGTTTTATCAATATAAAATTTGTTTAGGGATAAATTATTGAATTTAAATATAATAAAATTAGTTGGAAGTATTGAATTTTTTTTATATTAAAAATGCTAAACTTTGTTTTTTTATTAAAAAGATTAAAATTTCAGGTTTTATTATTTAAAAAACTAAATTTTTGTTATTTACTATTAAATATGCTAAACTAGTTAGTTTGTTTCCAAAATAAAACAAACTATTTCTAATTATATTTTTCTATCTTGGATAAGAAAAAATAAAAGTTTGACCCATTCAAAATACTGTTATCATTTATTACTTGATAGTAATTTGTTAACCTGTTTTAATACTAATTTGAATGATATGAGGCATACCCTAGGTAGAGCTGGGCAGCTTTTTCCAGATTTCCTGCAATCCCAGTAGGCAGCTCCTTTGGCGTCGAATGTTCCACCACGAATAACCAACCCGGAGACCATGTAGAATAGAATCCAGAATCCAGAATCTCCGAGAGACGAATAGCTTGCCGGGGCTACAATAGTTCCATTAATCTGTAACACGATTTCATTGTTACATGTTCCATTAAAATATATTGGTTTTATCAGGAACCGGCCCCTGGGAACATTTATGGTGGCCGGCTTGGTTGATTTGCACGCCGATTTCCAGGCGTTTGCAAAGGCTTGAGTTGAGTCAGTTTGGCCGTCTGGTTTTGCACCAAAGCTGATGACATTGTAGGCTTCTATTGGTGATTGGAACAGTGTAAAGAAGGAAACGATGAAGAATTTACAAGAAATTAAAAGCTTCGACATATTTATTAGAAAATTAACTAGCTTGTTGAGATCACATAAGATATCGAAATTGGAGAAAATTTATAATCTTTGTTTGGACAGACTTGTGTATATTATTATATTTGGTTGGCGTACTTGACAAATAAATTAGATGCTACTCTAATGATACGATAGTTAATATATTTGATGTACGGTGGCTTTGAGTTGTGATAGATGACATAATAATACAATAATATTTCGTTGTTAGAGATAAAATTAACAATTTAATTACATGCACTAAGGTGGATGATCTGAGTTGAATAAGAAATAGTAAAGTTCAGGTAAAATTCATAATGCATAATTTGAGTTCATTTAAATTGGTGTATAGAATCACTACATAGTATTATTGGCAAAATTATCGTCGAGGAGATAAATAGTATATAAGATGAACAAATAAATTAAATTATCAATAAAATTGAAACTAAAAAATAATTGATTCAAATCGAATCAATTCAAATCAAATTTATTCTTAATTTAATCATATAATAAGGTATTAATTTATTTTATATTTTCTTTGTAATTATAAATAAAAGGTTAAAATGATTAACAATCTATGTACAATTTAACTATAAACATGTACAATTTAACTATGAATATGATAAAATATGTTAGAGAGTTTGTCTTATTTGTCTATTAGATGATATTATTTATCTTACAAACTTTATTGTTTATCTTTCTAAAGATATTATTTACATTGTAGATATTTCTATGATGCTATTGTGCATCACTTTGAATAAGTTTATACTCAAATTAATCATTATAAATTCGATTCAAACTTAAACCATCCTAAATTTGGCCAGATTCAGATTGAATCTATCCCTTCTAATGAGCCTATCCTAACTAAAATTGTCAGTTTGTTCGGATTTTAGATATTCAAGTAGATAGACAACTATAACTTTCTTTGAAACGCACGCGTGTTTATAAGAATATATATATTTGTCTGTATGTACGTATCCTTTATCTGAATCACAAGTACGAAAAATGAGTTGGACATTAGATTAGTTCCTGATTTGCTGGTATTTAATTAGATGGTAGCCTCGATCCAGAAAAGTTATTAGTTGTCATTAGCTTAATCACCAATTAACATGCCATAACCGGCAGCTGGAAAGCTACACTTGTTCAATTCTTTTTCTACAAATTATAATACCAAATTAACATAGTGTGCTTGAACACTTAGTCTCCTCTGTCTTCACATAGTTTGAGCTCTTTTTCCACACATAATTGCTCTGAATGGATAAAATTAGAATTTTGACTATCCAAGTTAGATTCATGTTAAACTCTAACTTGACTTGATATTATAGATGATCAAAACGATATTATTTCTATATATATTGATTAAAATGATATTATTTTTGCTACTTTAAATCGAGCTCTTCCAAACTCTTGAGCCTAAGTCAAGCTCAAGCCTTTACTAGATAACATCTTCTAAGCTCAAGTTTGTCGAAGTGAAACTTGTTTTGAGTTTGATTGAATCAAATTGATAATCAAGTTTACGTTAACTCAATTTAAATCCAGTCTTAATCTTGACCCGAGTAAAAATTGGAAACAATTCCAGTAGTCTGGAATTGTAAAATTCCACTGTTTGGATGTGGGCGGATAAGGCGTGGTATATATTGCCATCCTCTCTCTCACAGCACAAGAAAAAAATTTTCATCTTCTTTCCGAATTATAGAAACATAAAGTGCAAGTGAAGGAAACCGATTCTCCTTTTCCTTCAAATCAATCTCAAATTTTGCAGATTAGCCATGAGTTCTTCACCATCAACAACACCCATAGTGGACAGGAGTGCGTTCAATTTGTTTTAAGCATATTTTGTACGATGCACCTATTTTAGATGATCACGCAAGTTCAATCATTGTTTGAATGAAATTTAATAATGTTTAAGATTATGTTAACATTACGTTTGATAATATTAGTGTCTAGAACCTCCAGGTAGCAACGTTTGATTGGCATGCTTAATGGAGTCGGATTTTAGAGAAGCTGTGAACAAGATCATGAGCATCAAAATATGAGATATATTCTTTAATATATTCATTTTATTCGAATTACAGACAGCATGTACTTAGAAACTTAGAATGGGAGTTTTCCTCCATGATATTGGCAGGGATCCGTAGAATATTATGTACAACGGAGCAGAATATTTTTGATTGTACAAAAAGACTCAAAAGGATAGATTTAATAAGGATAAGCCCCTGCGTGCATGTGAAACGTGAAGGAATAAGGAAAAAAGATTGAGCAACAAGCGTGAATGTATTTAAGTTGAGAACATGAAAATATTAGTTGGTTTTTAGCATAAAGAACATGTTTAAATTGATTCTTTATATGCATTTGAAAGTCAACATCTTTATTAGGGATAGCAATACCTTCATGAAGTGTTGGTTTGACACTTTTAATAGAAAATATTAAAAGTTTAATACTTAATAAAAAATTTGAGAGTTTAATTTGTTTAATAAAAAAACAAATTTAATTAATTTTAATTAAAAAAATGATAATTCAATACTCACAAATGTTTTTATCTCAAAAGTAAATAGAGTAGAAAAAACAAGAAAATGATTATATTTTTTTTCTTGTTCTCGTAGAGTATAGTAACCCTAAAATCAATAAAAAATCTAATGTTGTTATAGATATAAACATTATTAATTGAACCATATAAATTTGTTTTGTTATATTTGCATGATTTTTATTTAAATTGTTTTTTAAAATTTTTTATTTAATACGTTTCTTAACAGATTATTTGCAGTTTGTAGCCTAACTCAATGTGGAATAATTACAATTTTTACATATGATTTGCTTTTGCCTTGTTGCTAAGTTGGCTTTCTTGTTCCCTATCTTGCTTTTAGTGGAGATGGTAGAACAATATGTGCCTAGCTTGCCCCTTCTTGTTCTTGGTTTCCTGTGTTTTGGCTTTTTGGTGTGGTTGATGCTTCATAACCTAGGGGATTGTCCTATGGTACGTAGGCTTGGTTTTGGCTGGTCTTCCTTGCATCGTTCTGTGCGCTCGTCTTTCTCTTGCACTTGCGAGGTAAGAGGTGCTTTGATTGTTTGCTCTGGCCTTTTCTCCTAGGCTTTGGTTGGTTTTGGTTTTATAAATTTCTAGCTTACCAAAAAAAAATATATTTTTTGCAATATTTAAAATTTAATAGTCCAACAAGAGCTAATGACAAATCCGGCCCAAGTCCCAACTTGTAAAATTTTAATCATATTGACTTCAGTAGTTTGCCTATTCAGTTGAATTGATTAACCCATAACCAGCTGTTTGTTCAGATAACTCGAAACTTTTAAACTAATAAGAAAGGCTAAAACATATTTCTCACCCAATGTTTACTAAAATGACAAAATATCACTCACTAAAAAAAGAAATGACAAAATCTCGGCCACTAAGGTTAAAAAACCCAAATTCTTATATTTTTGTTGAAAGTCAAATATTAATTTTAATAGTTAAAGTTATTTATATTATTTTATCCAAGTAATAAGATAGAAATGTATTTAAGATATAAATATTATTTTTTCAAAATTTGAAAAGGTAAATATGTAATTTTATTTCTTGTATTAAATATTATCATATTTACTCAAAAATTTTAAAAATATTTTGTAACCTGAATAGTCTATAATATAATATTTACACTTCCAAAATTTTTTCAAATTCAAAAACAAATTTCTTAAAGTTTTATAAAACACCTCATTTTTTATATTTTAAAAATCCTTTAAAATTTTTAAAAAGTATATTTTACCCCAAAAAGATATTATTTTATTTAAATATTATGGTAGAGATATATTTGATGTATAAATATTATTTTTTTTAACTTATAGGGTATATATATAATTTTCTTATCTTATTTTAAAATTTTCATATTTATCCATATATTTAAAAAATATGTTATAAATTTAATAGTTTATAATAAGATATTTACATCTTCTAACTTGTTGTGTTTTTGGTGTAATTGTCCTTTTGAAACTATTGAGGGACATATTATAATTTTAAAATTTTCAAAGACACTCCCAATTTTTTTAAATTTAAAAAAACCCTAAATTTTTTTAAATTTCAAAAATCCCAAACGTTTTTCAAATTTCATCTCAATTTTTTTAAAAAAATTAAGTATAACCCCAAAAAATAATTATCTATCATTAACCCTTTATATATTTGTAATAGTATTTTTTTATAATTTTTGTATTTTAATTATTATAAATTAAAGTAAAATAACATATTATTTAATTTGACAGTATTTTTGTCCTTTTAACAAATTTTATAAAAAAAATAAATAAATAATTTAATAGAGGGGTGGAAATTTTATTTTCTCAAAATTAATGGACAAGATTTGGTAGTTTAGCAAAAATTAGGTGGTAATAAGTCTTTTGGCGAATAAGAAATAAAGAATATAACATAGTACTCAATAATTCAAGGTTTCTTTAAAACTATGCAATCCATGAATGAAACAACATATAAAAATATACCACGCCTAGTAGTCGAATCACATATCATAATGTGTATTGAAAATCTGATATTTTTTTTTTTTGTCTTGTGAGTATTGTATCATATAGTAGAAAATATCTTATTAAAAATTAATAAAAAAATTATAAAAATCACATCATTTTGTTGGAAAATATCACAAACATTTCCTATATTTTAAAATTTCTTAGATACACTTCTACTATCTCATTATTTTTCTAAAATATTATATAGATTTATATCAATAACATGTATTATATTGTATAATACATCTACTATATCATCCAAGTTTTGATACACTTTACAATACTTATCATTTTTCAATCGCTTTGTATTATAGTATATGATATGTATTGCGTATAGTAGGATGCTAATCTACTCTCTCTTAGAACAGAGATAATTGGAATATAACTCTCTACAAAGCCTCTGATTATAACATTAGGCTAAAAGGCCCTAAAAATGGCTGAAATAAGGAGTTATTAGAAATATGTGGATTTTGTTGGGTTTATGGCATAGGTTAAGGGGATTGCATAGATTAATACAGTTTATAGTCTTTCATGGTTTGCCAATTGAGAATTTATAGTTAAATTGAATTATTGCAAATGGTTTATTGTTTTGTCTCATATCAGTTGGGGGATGGGTTATGTGTTAGTATATAAGTGTGAGGAAATTTTACTCCTTGAGCTATCTTAGTTACAATCGTATTAGAGGCCATTTAAAAATTCCATCGATGAGAGCAATTATTTTATTTTATTTTTTTATGAAGATTTAATAATTTTGTATATTTTTGTTCAACTTAGTACATTAATTTTTTTAAATTCAAACCTATTTTGGGTTGTTTGTAACTTTAAACACTTATAAAAATACCCCTATCACTACAGCAGGTCCAGCTTTTACCAGCGTTTTTTCGGACCTTTAACGGCGTTTATAAACTCCGGTATTGATCTTATCGGCGTTTGTACAAACGTTGGTGTATGACCTGTCGGTAAAGGTTTTACCTGCGTTTCATACAAACGCCGGTAAAACCGGGAAAAAAACACCGCTAAAGGTCAAAGACCTTTAGCGGCGTTTCAGTCAGCTTTTTACCGGTGTTTTATAAACGCCGGTAAAACCTTTTACACCCGCCAATTGATTTTTCGCGTTTTTTTGGCGCGCGATATTTTGTCGGGACACCACCCTATGGCGGCGTTTTTAAATTTTTTCGCACAATTTCTTGTGACGGTTTGTAATTTTTTTTTTTGTGGCATTTTTTTTATAGCGGCGTTTTTTATATGTTTATAGCGGCGTTTTTTTTACTTTTAGCGGCGTTTTTAGTTTTTTTGCGGAATTTTTTTGCGGCGTTTTTTCTTATAGCGGCGTTTTTTATATGTTTATAGTGGCGTTTTTTAGTTTTAGCGGCGTTTTTTTATACACCTTTTTGGTACAATTTTGCTTGTTTCATCAGCCTTTTTCCTTGCTTATTGACTCAATTTCCTATTTATAATGAATATCATGCAAAACACTATAAAAAAATTGATAACAATATACGTAAAACAATACCGTCTAAAAATACATACAAAAAATGCTAGTAACATCATTAATAAAATATTGGATAAAAAATATTATTAGAATTATTGAAGTATATGAATACAATTGTTAATTCTAATATTGTTTAGGTACACAATTTGTTGGAGCCAAAACTCTTTATATTATGCCCTGCGAAAAAAGTTAAAAGATTTTAGAAGAACGAAATACAATAATAATAGGCAATGTCCATTAATGATCACATAATGTAGAATAAAACACAAAACTGTACAAATTATTTGGTTAATAGTCTTGTTGCATGCAAATAGATGTATCGACAATATATAATTATAAGTATAAAATATTCTCATATCAAAAACAGAATAAAGAATTCTATCTTTATTTATGTATTATCTAGATCCAACATAGTACCTATATATGGTCCCAACCACAAGATATAAGATTTAGGTTTACACTTCATACAAATGCAAACACAAGAATAAATTATTGACAAATAAGCACAATCAGTAACAAATAATTATGAGTGATGCAAAATGACAATGACACACAAAACGCATCCAAATTAGAAATTCTAACAAAGTGTATTAGTAAACTTCTTCAGTTAGAGTTAATAAGATGACATGAAATATAATTATATCTCACAAAACCACATGGATTTCAAACAACAATTAAAACCAACAACAAATAAAACAAATATCAAATAATTTCAACACTTCATATCCACATACAAACCAGCCCTCCAATCGATTGGATTTTACCGATACTCATTTCTCGAACATAGAAAACAATTCACCAAATCGTAAATACAAACTTACTGGTCCTCATCTGGAGAGTGCTGGTTACTTGATGGATGAGGTACCTACGACACAGAAATGAACAATCTATGGTTAATAATTTTCATATAATTACTTGATTTAAAGAATGTGTTTTATGAACATATTCTGTAAACATTACCTTTCCATTAGGTGGCTTGTCATTTTGCTCTGATGACAAGCCCAATGATGCACAAATCCTAGACATCTGAGATTCAAATGTGTTCTTCATACTACCAAGTGTTTCTTGCAGTGTTCTCATTTGATCTTCCAATACTCTTATTTTGTCGTCTGCCTCATTATTCACACTTGGAGGGCCGCCTGAGTGGTGAGATGCTGATGTCGATACCGATGCCAATACTGATGCCGATGGCCTGTACATGCTAGGCGTTGGACCTAATCCTAATCCACGCACTCGACCATGTCTTTCTGGTCCCATTACTTGAGCAAATACATTATCTTCTATCTCTGGAAGACTTGTATTTGACTCTTGGATAAAATTTTGTAACTCATTTATCTTCTCTTGGAGGAGTTCCTAAACCCATTATAAAAAACAATGTCTTATTACACGCTAATTATCACAACCACAGATAAAGTAATAGAAACTAAACTTACGATTGCATGTACAGTCTTGATCAATAGGTCTCCCATCTTTACGAGTCCGATGGGTGGCTATAAACACTTTGGCTCATGATGGCTGTTCACCACTTGATGTCTGTTCCTCGGATGTAGAAAGATACAATTACAATATGACCTAATCATATGGTTAACAATGAGAGCAGAAAAACTAACCATTTCATTCATTAATCGCGTTATACTCTTTGTTCCTCCAGTATGTGACATTGTTTGAGTAGAACGAGTCCTTCTATTTGTTTCGCTACGTCTTTGAAACAAAGAAAATGTTTAATAAAAAGATACAATTCATCATTACGTAACTTATTGAACCCTTGATGTTTTGATGATGATAAAAATATGATTAAGTTGTTAATTTGTAATAACAATATGTTTAAGGTGCTAATCAATCCCTTGTATGAAGTAATTCATGACAAAGAAGGGAAGAAAAATTTATTTTTACAGGTTTTAGGTCTCGCACGACCGTGTGCTTTAGTAGCACGACCGTGCTTGACCAAACGGGTCCTTGTGTGTCCAAAACACGGGACCGTGCGCTTGACCGTGCAAGGTTCTGTGATATTCTGAAAGAAAAATCTCAAACCCGCACAGGCGTACGTGCATGATGCACGACCATGTGCATGCGTAACACTAGCAACGCACTACCACCTCAACTATGCAGCCTGACCGTGTGAAGTTAAAGAATTCAAAAGTCATTGGAAGCACAACCGTATGCAGTGGAAGCACGACCGTGTGCATAACTTATGAAGTGCATGGGAGATCAAGCCGTACAAATGAAACCGTGAAGCAAGTCAAAGAAAAGGAGTCAATGCACGACCGTGCACGTTCAAGACGCACGACCGTGCATGAAGACAAATTAGGAGCACTACCAAGAGCACTACCAGGAGGTCGTGCAAGGCTAGTCGTGTAAGGGCTTTAAGGCATGCATCTCACACACGACCGTGCAGAGATGGCACACGACTGTGTGCTAGCAAAGACTCACCCGTGTGCTGCCAGTGCGCTCATCGTGCAGTCAAGCCGTGCAAGCTTCTGAAATTTTAGGCAAAATTCTGAAGGATCGAAGCACGACCATGCATCTAAGGCACACGACCATGAAGGGTCGAAGCACGACCGTGCGTCAAGGACACACGACCGTGCATCATTGGCACTAATCTTTTAAGTCGATCATTAAGAGTCTGAACGAGGTAATAAATGCAGCATACACGACCGTGCACTGGAGGAGCATGACCGTGAGCCTGGAAAATTTATTGCAGAGCTTACTTTTTTCAACCACTTCAACGGATACAAAGCTAGCAAAACGGTTCCTTGCTATTCTAGGCAATTAATGGAGTATAAAAGGAGAGCCATTTGAAGTGGAGAAGGTTACTGAAACGAATTGCAAAAACCAAGCTATCTACTTCATTCTTTCACTGCTCTGTTTCTCTCTCTAAGCTTATACACTTACATACTTGAGAGAATTCGTACTTTACATTTGATTTTCAGCCTATTAAGAAGCAGTTACAATGAATCTTTTTATCAACATTACATCTGTAAAAAGGGCGAAATTCCCTTGTGAGAAAAACTATTGTATCTTCGGGTGTTGAAGATCGTGGAAACTTCAATCGAGTTTGATTGAAGAAGATGACTAGGAGGCTTGTGTTCAAAGCTCCGAACCTCTATAAATTTGGCTGAGCTTTCTCTGAACTCTCTTTCTTTATTGTTTTTATTGTGCATTGTGTTTATTATTGTTGAACCCTTGATGTTTTGATGATGATAAAAATATGATTAAGTTGTTAATTTGTAATAACAATATGTTTAAAGTGCTAATCAATCCTTTGCATGAAGTAATTCATGACAAAGAAGGGAAGAAAATTTTATTTTTGCAGGTTTTAGGTCTCGCACGACCGTGTGCTTTAGTAGCACGATCGTGCTTGACCAAACGGGTCCTCGTGTGTCCAAAACACGGGACCGTACGCCTGACCGTGCAAGGTTCTGTGATTTTCTGGAAGAAAAATCTCAGACCCGCACGGGCGTGCGTGAATGATGCACGACCGTGTGCATGCACAACACGGGCAATGCACTACCACATCAATCGTGCAGCCTGATCGTGTGAAATCAAAGAACTCAAAGTCATTGGAAGCACGACCGTACGTAGTTGAAGCACGACCGTGTACATAACTTTTGAAGAGCACGGGAGATCAAGCCGTGCAAATGAAACCGTGCAGCTGGTCAAAGAAATGGAGTCAACGCACGACCGTGCACGCTCAATACGCACGACCGTGCGTGATGGCAAATAAGGAGCACTACCAAAGAGCACTACCGGGATGTCGTACAAGACTGATCGTGCAAGGTATTAAGGCATTCATCTCACGCACGACCATGCAGAAATGGCACACGACCGTGCGCTAGCAAAAACTCACCCGTGTGCTGCTCGTGCGTTCATCGTGCAGTCAGGCCGTGCTAGCTTCTGGAATTTTTTGGACAAAACTTTGAAGCATCAATGCACGACCATGCATCTAGGGAGCACGACCATGAAGGATCGAAGCACGACCGTGCGTCAAGGACACACAACCGTGCATCATTGGCGCTAAGATTTTAAGTCCACCGTTGGAAGTCTGAACGAGCAATAAATGCAGCATGCACGACCGTGCACTCGAGGAGCATGACCGTGCGCCTGGAAAATTTATTGCAGAGCTTACCTTTTTCAACTACTTCAACGGATACAAAGCTAGCAAACGGCTCATGGCTATTCTAGGCAATGAATGGAGTATAAAAGGAGGCCTATTCAAATTGGAGAAGGTGACTGAAAACGCATTTGAAAAAAGCTCAAGCTATCTTCTTCAATCTTTGATTACATTTTCTCTCTCTAAGCTTATTCACTTACATACTTGAGAGAATTCATACTAAACATTTGATTTCTAGCCTATTCAGAGGCAACTATAATCAATTTCATCATTATTACTTCAGTTGTAAAAAGGGCGAAATTCCCTTGTGAGAAAAACTATTGTATTTTCGGGTTTGAAGATAGTGGAAACTTCAATCGGGTTTGATTGAAGAAGAGGACGTAGGAGGCTGGTGTTCAAAGCTCCGAACCTCTCTAAACTTGGCTGAGCAACTTCTGAACTCTCTCCTTTTATTGCTTTTATTGTGCATTGTGTGGATTATAGTGTTAATTGTGATTATTGCTTTAGAAAGTTTAAATAATCCTATTCACCCCCCCTCTAGTATTATTTCTCTTTCACTTAAGGGTTTATCAATTATAGTTTTGGTTGTGATTATTGCTTTAGAAATTTTAATAATCCTATTCACCCCCCTCTAGTATTATTTCTCTATCGTTTAAGGGTTTTTCATAACTAGACAAAAAAAACAAAAATTATATTACCCGCCCCTGCTCAGAATGCCACTGTGTTACGAGAGCCATCCACTGGTCTCATGAAATTTGATCCGGTTTATTGTTGACAAGGTCATCAATATTAGGATAATGTTCGTAATACTCTACTTTTAGGTCATACTTATAATCTTTTCATTTCTTACCCAGAGACTGTAACACCCATTTGTCTCCTTCTGGAGGGTATGAAAATCTTACCTGGAAAAAAGTATACAGTATTTATTCGTGTTATTAGGCCCGTAAGAAATAATACGATAGTATGTGTAGACAATAATGCAATCTTACTTTAATCAATCCAAGCATCTTTTCTTTCTCTGATGCCGAAATTCACCTCCAATCTTGTATATTTAACAAGAGCAATTGACAATTCCTTGCTAAAATCCCCAGAAAACTAGCCAAAGTACGAGCTTCGGGTCCTACTCCTTAGTGCATATCGTTAAACTGCACCGTAACCTTCTCACTCGGAGGTATATTCCAAAGTTCCGACATCAAAGTTGGTCCCCTTCGTCTTGTTTCTAAATCCTGACCTGTAACACATATGAGGACAAATAACATATTAGTCAATGGCCATATGCTGATAACAAAATGTCATAACTATTAACTGCATGTTGTCTTTTACCAACTGTGGTTGGGGTACTGTCTTGTTGTTGACCTTGTGGGTCAATGCTTTGGGAGGATTGCCCCTCGAGGATCGTTCGTATATCTCTTTTCCTCGACATTTTTTAGCTGTAATCTGCAAAAAAAAATTCTTGTTATTTATAAATTCATATGTAAATAATTAAGAAAAACAAAAAAATGCATGTAAAAGGTTGCGTCATGTAGATAAAGAAATCAATAACACAACAAAGATAACATTTGAGTTAACCTTAACCAACATTGTCATCATTATCTTATAACTGTTGCTCAGTAAGCATATCCATGAAAATGCCGTCTATATCACTCCTAACCAGCTCAAAATCATCATTCTCTGTCTCTATCTGATTTGCTAAATAGAGAATATTCCCCTCCTCGTCAGGGATATTTACATCAATGTTACCCCTATCAGATGCAACATCTCCTAAATCAAAGGTATCTCTAGGCTTTATGGGCCAAGGAACAACCCATTGTTCATCTCTTCGATCTTGGACAAAGATAACTTGTTGAGCCTGAGATGCAAACACAAAAGGTTCATCAAGTATATGATCACTAGTGTGAATTAGGTGAGCAAAACTTATTAGTGTAAATCCTTGTGCGTCCTGTGTTATCCCTCTGCCGTGGGTAACATCAACCCAATCACATTTAAATAGTACAATCTTAAATTCATCATAATAGTTGAGTTCAATAATACCAGTTAATGCACCATAGTAAGTCACATCGCCTAACACAGGCCTGGAGTCGCTACTACTGACATAACTTTGGGTTTTGGCTACCACCATAACTCCACAATTATGTGTACTCATGTCTTTCTCATATTCCTTTGTTCGAAATCTATACCCGTTATACAAATCAAAACATTTGAACCTCTTTGCAATATAGTTTGGACCACACGCAAGGGCTTTTATTTCAGTAATGAGCTACTCATCGTCATCAATGTCCAGATCTTTTGCCTAAAAGCAACATAAATAGTTATTTGTTAATGTCCACTAATATACACATATATACAAAGATATATATAAAAAAGGACAAACTTCATTTACCTTTATGTTGAACCATTCATGAAAGGATTCATTGTGTAAGCAGTCAATCTCATGTTGAGTTAGTCGTCGTCGACGATGCTATCTTTTGATAGCGCTAACATGTTCTCTGTAATTTAGGGACAAATGAGTACAATATCATCACAATTTGATGTCGATATATTCATGGATATGTTTATCGTCAAAGATAACTTACTCTCGACACCTCCGGACTATATCTGAATCACAATTGAAAAGAACATAACGTTGTGCCTGAACCCACATATCTTCATCCATCATGAAACCCTGAACACTTTCAGACGGTTGCCTAACCTGGGGAAATAGGATTGACTTGGACCCAGGTGCATTA
>JAJEJH010001828.1:0-10944 GCA_026122585.1 Anacardium occidentale
AACTTGGCATACAACTGTCGATCTCTCAACCTCTGAAGCACATATCTGAGGTGCTCCTCATGCTCTGCCACATTTCTGGAATACACCAGAATGTCATCTATGAAAACCACCACAAACCGGTCCAAGCAATCATGAAACACCCGGTTCATTAGATCCATAAAGATGGCTGGGGTATTAGTCAACCCAAAAGGCATCACTACGAACTCATAATGCTCATATCTGGTCCTGAAAGCTGTCTTGGGAACATCTCTATCTGTCACTCTGACTTGATAATATCCAGATCTCAGATTGATCTTGGAAAACACAGTTGCACCTCTCAACTGATCAAAGAGGTCATCTTTCCTTGGCAAGGGGTACCTGTTCTTCACTGTCACTCTGTTAAGCTCCCTGTAGTCGATACACATCCTCATCGACCCACTTTCTTCTTAACAAACAGAATCGGAGCTCTCCAAGGTGAACAACTAGGCCTGATGAATCTCTTATCCGTAAACTCCTGAAGCTATTTCTTTAACTCCTGGAGCTCAGCTGGAGCCATCCGATACGAAGCCTTAGAGATTGAAGTCGTACTAGGAAAAAACTCGACACTAAACTCCAACTCTCTGTCCGAAGGTAACCCTGGCAATACATCTGGAAAAACATCTAAAAACTCTTTGACTACTGGCACCTCCTTGATACTCGGACCCACTGAACTACTATAGACAACATTGGCCAAGTATCCAACACAACCCTGTTTCATCAATCTGCTCGCCTGAATACTGGAGGTCATCAAACTGTCAACTCTGCCTTCACCAAACACAAACTGATCAAGGCCTATATGGAATCTCACTTTCTTCCTTCCTTCCACAATCTATCTCTACACTATATCTCCCCAAGAAATCTATCCCTAAAATCATATCAAAATCTGTTAACTCTAACAGAATCAAATCTATCATCATGGATCTACCCATAATCTCTACCTCTTGATTTAGGAGGACTCTGTCACTCAACACAAATCCCCCATCTGACATCTCCACATGGATACTCCTACTGGCCACACTAGGGTCAACCCCCAACCGCTCTATTACACTCCAGGCTACAAAGCTGTGTGTGGCTCCACAATCAACAAGTACAAATAAAGGAGTACCAAAATAAAGTAACTGACCGGTTACTGCATAGGGAATGGCCTCTGCCTGCTCCAGGCGAACAACATAAACTTTGGCTCTACCTCCGCCTACTCTTGAAGGACCAACACTTCCCTCAGGTGCTATACCACCAGCTCTGGGAATATCTGCTCAACCTCTGGGCGGACCTCCTCGGCCTCTGAACTGACCAACACCACCTCTGCTCGGCCTACCTCTAGCTCCACCTCTGGCTGGACACGCTGCCATCATGTTCCCTGACTGATGGCACCAATAACAAACAATCTGACCAGCTAAACACTCTCCAAAATGATGTCTGCCATATCTGGAACACTGTGGCGGCTGAGATGCAACTCTCTGTCTCTGACTCTGAAAACCCCAGGCTGATCTCTTGGCTGACATCAACCTCTTGCCTCTATCTCTGTCCTTTGTCCTCTGTCCTCTCAAATGCCCTACTTATGACACTCATCCTCTGAAGACCAGCCTCTGATCTGAGTGCTCTCCCCAATGCATCACTGAATCTCTGGGGAGGATCTGCTCCTGTTATCACATCCTTGGCTATTACAAGATGCAAGCCATAGATGAATTTCTAAACTCTACCCATCTCAGTCCCTACCAGACTCGTGACGAATCTCGTCAAAGCATTGAATCTGGTGGCATACTCCTTGACTGAATTGGACCCCAGAGTCAGATCAATAAACTCCTGGGCCTTGGCATACACCATCTCTGTACTCCTATACTCAGCATCAAACAACTGTCTGAATCCTGCCCATATCAATTGCTCCTTATTGATAGAAGCCTTGGCTAGACCCCACCAAACCTTGGCATCACCCCTCAGAAGAAACACTGCATATCTGACCTTCTCTCTCTCTTATAATGTGAAGAGACCCATGACACTCTCCACTGATTCTACCCACTCTTCTGTCACTGTTGGATCCCTAGATCCACTGAATTTTACTGGCTGAAATGACCTTGGCAGATGGTAGATCGGATGAAGTCTCTCTGAAGAACTAGTACCAGTTGTCTCTGTACTCATACTCTAACCACACTCTGAATACCCTGTTGGATACTGATATCTGTCTCTAACTGACTGAGGCTGAGACTGATACTGATACTAATACTGTGACTGGGGCTGAAACTGTGGCTGTGACTGATACTGAGACTGAGAATGTCGTCTCCTCGGAAGCTGATAACTCTCATGCTGGGGAGGAGTAACTCTCACTGGTTCTGGAATATTTCTAACACCAGCCTGCTGAAGACTCTCTCTAACTGCATCCCCAATCATCTCTCTCAACTGCTCTAGTCTCATAGACACATGAGAGGTACTCTGAGATCGCCGCCTATCACTAACACTCATAGGACGGGCGGGTGACCTGCTATCTGTCTCCTCTATGCATCTAGGGACATATTCCTCTCTATCTATAGCATCACAACAAACTGGGGGTTAGAAACATATAACACAACCAAACTGGAAATAAATACTTGACTTGTGCTGTGAGGAGGGTCTGGACGATGGCTACGAAGGAGAGAAAACAGGCACCACACACTTACAAATGCTCTGATACCAACAATATAGGACCCGTTGCCATGAGTACCTCTACTACTGAATACTGAATGACCTTTTTATTAATAATCTAAAAATACAGGTACATGTGACGGGAATCCTATGGAAGAGGAACCTAGAACTATACATCCGTACACATACGGAAGCTGAACATACATACATTGATATACTGAAATACATCATGAGCCCATATGGCCTTTTCATATATACATAAGTTGTTTCTGTACATCTGATTACATACAAAAGTACATCTAGAAACTGAAACATATATAATATGACCCATCAGGTCCAAAACTGAGATATACATAATCAAAATGGTGGTGTGGGCCCTCTCCATCAGCCTCGATCCACCCGCTCCTCGACAACAGCATGAACCACCTGAAAAAGATGGAAGAATGAGGGGGATGAGTGATAAAGATCACTAAGTAAGCGCTCCTTACTTCCCTCAACCCAAGCAAGCACAAACAATCACAAATATACCTGGTCTTAGCCCTATTCGTACATCTATGCGCTTGCTGGAATCTAAAACTGATTAATCTGAATCTTATTCATTTACTGATATCATTATTATTCATGTCATGATGTGTATATCATGCCATGCTAACTGAAATATTTGATGGATGCATGCATCTGAATATCTCTATGTACCCGAAGGTACTTGCTGTACTGATTAGACTTAGTGAATACAGGGATTCGGCATCTTGACCGTGTGGGCTGAACAGTCTAGCTACTGGCTAGAAAGTTGAATATATTGCGCTAGACGATCTGACTGGTGTGGGAAGGCTGAATCTGAAATGCTACTAAACATTCTGACTGGTGTCAGAAAGCTGAATCCCACAGATGCCCCCTCGAGTTCACCCATACTCTTACCCGTACATCAGGTTCTGAATACTGAAAACTGTTAAATTCAGATCCTGTGATCCTCTCTGAAGCTACATGTCATGCTATGGTATGCATATGCAACTTTATCATCTGAATTCATGCTTATCTAATGTTTATCTGAAGCAATTTAACCATTAATCTGAATTCACATGCTTAATTAAATCAATTTCTGAAAAACTGCTACTGCACAGACGTGTGGGCAAGGCACACGGGCATGCATGGCTCACACACGGGTGTGCAGGTCATGGACACACGGGCGTGTGCACAGACGTACGGGGTCCTGCACTGGTCATGCGTCTGGTCATGCAAGCTCATGGAATATGGGCGTGTTTCACTGAAAATTGCTACACACGGGCGTGTCCCTCTGGGAGCATGGGTGTGTGTCTGTGTTTCTTGCCCATGCACACAGCATGCACACGGGCGTGTGCCTGGAAAAACAAAGGCACACGGCCGTGCCATGCAGGCGCACGGTCGTGCGTCTTATTCTTCAACAAGAGCACCGCCTGGAAAATGCACCAAATTCACAGCCAATTCTCATTCAATCTCAAATTCACTTCAAACATATATTCCCAGCATTTCAAATAACACAATTGAAGAATCAAATTTGACATGCATCAACCACACATCAATCCACCATGAAAGCATATCAATTTCTCTCACTAAACATGATCAAGCTTGCATGCAAGGTTTAAGGGTGGCAATCTCATCAATTCACATCACAAACATCATCAAATAAGCATTTCACCAACTCATCAACATGTCAAGCAACAAAATTCATCAAAGGAAGCTGGGAAAACTCAGGGAAAAGGTAAGCGAACACTTACCTCGCGCCAGTGCTTCTGAAAGCTATTCTTTGGAACTATTCTCTTGGCTCTCTCACCAGATTGGGAGCTACTTGCTGTGGAATCTCCTCTCTAAGGTTGGAAGGAGCTGCTGCTGAAAGGAGGAATAAAGAATGGATGAAGTGGGTGAGAAAAATGACATAAAGCACTCGACTCACTTTATATACTATGCCATGCACGGGCATGCATCCAAGGTGCACGGGCGTGCACAAGGGAAAATGGACTTAATCCATTTCCCGTGCATTCTTATGATCGAATCTTTCCGAAAGGAATCATACGAAAGCCACACAGGCTCTAGAAACTTACTAACTCACCCCTAAACTTATCTAGACTCCCAATCTCTTTCTGAATTTTGTTTCTAACCCCGAAACTCTTCTCCTAAAGGCTTTTCTAACCTGGGATGCTACAATTTATTACCTCGTTCAGACTCTCAATGGTCGAATTAAAAGCTTAGCGCCAATGATGCACGGTTGTGTGTCCTTGACGCACGGTCGTGCTTCGACCCTTCATGGTCGTGTGGCCTTGATGCATGGTCGTGCTTCGATCCTTCCTAATTTTGTCCAAAATTCCAGAAGCTTGCACGACTTGGCTACACGATGAGTGCACTGACAGCACACGAGCAAATCTTTGCTAGCACACGGTCGTGTTCCATATCCGCACGGTCGTGTGTTAATTATATACCTTTAAACTCTTGCACGGCCAGCTTTGCACGATCTCCTGGTAGTGCTCTTCATTTGTCATCACGCACGGTCATGCGTTGACTTCCTTTCTTTGACTCGTTGCAAGACTTCATTTGCACAGCTTGATCTCCCGTATTCTTTATAAATTTTACACACGGTCGTGCTTCAAATACGTACGGTCGTGTTCTTGACTTTTGATATGTTTGACTCTACATAGTCAAGCTGCACGGTTGAGTAGATAGTGTGTTACCCGTGTTATGCATGCACACGGTCGTGCATCATGAACGCACGCCCGTGTTGGTTCTGAAAATTTCCTTCAGATTTTTACAGAACCTTGCATGGTCAGGCGCATGGTCCCGTGTTTTGGATATACAAGGACCCTTTTGGTCAAGCACGGTCGTGCTTCTAAAGCACACGATCGTGCGAGACCTATAACCTGCAAAAATAAACTTTTTCCTCCCTTCTTTGTCATGAATTACTTCATGTAAGGGATTGATTAGCAACTTAAGCACATTTTAATCATTAATTAGCAACTTAATCATATTTTTATCATCATCAAAACATCAAGGGTTTCAACAATTAGTATACATAATCATGTTAAACAATTTTTTTCAAAAATTAAAAGCCCTAGCATAAGCAATGGACACGACATCATGTTTTTAACGCACGAGTTAAAATATAACTATGCATAATCATGCTTAACAATCACACGGTCATGTATTACCAAAAACCTATAAAAATATAAGTTAAGCCCCTGTTTTTGTTATAAACCAAGTCATGCCAGTAGTAAATTAGTCTTTTTAACATATTTTTATTATCATCAAAACACAAAAGTTCCAACAATTTCAATTTGGTTGAATCTAAAAATTTGTTTGAATCCAAAAATTTTTCTAGCTTCTTTAAGGATCTCGCTTTGATTTGGAGTTGATAGTCTTCGAGACTACGATTCTCTGTAAGTTGGTATTAGAGCCACATAAGTTATAATGGCTATTTTTATGGTTATATTACTGGATTTTTGGTCCAGATTTATGAATGAATTTAGCCTTATTTTTTATGCTTTAAAGTTATAAATGCATTAATTTCAAGATGACTTTTTATGGCTATGTATGCTAGTGTAATGCAATTTGTGATTACTAAAATTGTTTTAGGATTGTTCCATGATTGACATGCATAAGCTGATAATGATGCAAGAATTATGAAAATAGTGGCATCAGTAAAGTTTATTTATTTTAAGGTTATTCATAAGGTAATTTTAATTACAGAAAGGTGGTCATGTTATATAGAAATCAAGGACATTTTGTATGTTAGATCTATTTAAGTTTTTGAGAAATTTTACGAGTATGAGTTGAGAAGTAGCAAAACATTGTATCCGACTCTTGGCTAGAAAGCCTTATTAAGCATAGCTTAGTTTAGGCTAGAAAATTTTGTCTTCTAAAATGCAATAGCCTAGAGGTAGAATTGTTTTTTAAGCTTTGAAACTAAAGGGTAAAAGAGAGATTTCTAAATAAAAAATAGATTTGAAAGGGTTCAAGGGTAGAAGAGTCATTTAGAAGCCTTTTGTGGGAAGAATATTCCATGTATGGCATGAAGAGAGAGAGAGAGAATTGAGATTTTCCTTGCACACACGATCGTGTGTCTTGGACACATGCCCGTGTGTCAGGTGAAAGGTGCCATAACGTTTCATTTTCTTATTTTTCGCCTAGTTTATTCCCTTCAATTTTCTTCTCTTCTCTATTGTTTAGTATGAAAAACCCTTAATAGCTAGAGAAATAATGCTAAAGGGGGGGGGGGGGTGAATAGGATTCTTTAAAATTCAAAAGCAATAATCACAACAAAGCAATAATAAACACAATGCACAATAAAAAAGAGAGAGTTTAGAGATTGCTTAGCCAAATTTATAGAGGTTCGAAGCTTTGAACACAAGCCTCCTACGTTCTCTTCCTCAATCAAACCCGATTGAAGTTTCCGCTATCTTCAACACCCGAAGATACAATAGTTTTTCCACAAGGGAATTTCGCCCTTTTTACAAAGACTATTTTAAACAAGAGGTTGATTGTTTTTACCTCTGAATAGGCTGAAAATCAAATGTTAAGAACGGATCTCTCAAGTATATGATTGTATGAGCTTAAAGAAAGAAATAGAGCAATCAAATATTGAAGTAGATAGCTTGATTTTTGCAATGCATTTTCAGTAACCTTCTCCACTTCAATTGAGTCTCCTTTTATACCTTATTCATTGCCTAGAATAGCAAGGAGCCGTTTTGCTAGCTTTGTATCCGTTGAGGTGGTTGAACAAATGTGTTTTATAATAAATTTTCCAGGCGTACGGTCATGCTCTTCGAGTGCACGATCGTGCTTGCTACATTTATTGTCTCGTTCAGACTCTCAATGGTCGAATTAAAAACTTAGCGCCAATGGTGCACGGTCATGTGTTTTTGACACACGATCGTGCTTCGACCCTTCATGCTCGTGTGGCCTTGATTCATGGTCGTGCGACCTTGATGCATGGTCGTGCTTCGATCCTTCATGATTCTTGCTCAAAATTCTAGAGGCTTGTACGACTTGGCTGCACGATGAACGCACTGGCAGCACACGAGCAAGTCTTTGCTAGCACACGGTTGTGTGCCATATCCGCATGGTTGTGTGTTGATTATATGCCTTTAAGCTCTTGCACGGCCAGCCTTGCACGATCTCCTGGTAGTGCTCTTGCTAATGCTCTTCACTTGTCATCACGCACGGTCGTGCGTATTGAACGTACACGGTCGTGTGTTGACTTCCTTTCTTTGACTCGTTGCACGGCTTCTTTTGCACGACTTGATAGCCCATGCTCTTCAGGGATTTCGTACACGGTCATGCTTCAAATGCACACGGTCGTGTCTTTGACTTTTGAGATCTTTTGACTCCATACGGTCGCATTGCACTGTTGAACTGATAGTGCGTTACCCGTGTTGTGCATGCACACAGTCGTGCATCATTAGCGCACGCCCATGTTGGTTCTAAAAATTTTGTTTAGATTTTCACAGAACCTTGCACGGTCAGGTGTACGGTTCCGTGTTTTGGACACACAATGACCCGTTTGGTCAAGCACGGTCGTGCTTCAATAGCACACAGTCGTGCAAGACCAATATCCTGCAAAAATAAAATTTTTCTCCCTTTTTTGTCATGAATTACTTCATGCGGGATTGATTAGCAACTTAGGCACATTGTTATCATTAATTAGCAACTTAATCATATTTTTATCATCATCAAAACATCAAGGGTTCAACAATCTCCCCATTTTTGAATGATGACAAAAATATGTTGATAAATTTAAAATTGGATATTAACTATGGATAAAAAGTATGCTCCCCCTCACTTTAAGCACACCCCCTTAGTTTTAGCTTTAATTACCAACATAAATTAATATCAATTTTAACTTGCTTGCTAATTCATTCATTATTTCTCCCCTTTTTTTGCCATTAATCAAAAAAATTTTAACGAAGTCTCCCCTGTTTTTTTTAAGATTTCCCAAAACAAATCAGCACAAAAAGGACACTTCCAATATAATCAATCACTCAATCCACCATCCACTCACCAACAATCAACCATCAACCAGCAATAGTTTCCAAATAATCATAAGATCAAAATAAGTTAAATCATCCAGAAAATAAAACATAACAATATAAAAATGTGATGTTCTTCAACGACAATTTTTTGTAAAAATGCAAATGCAAATGCAAGTGAGGGATCAAGGCTCGGGTGGCTACTGAGGTAAGAGGTCTGCCAGGTCATCCAGAGCATCAACTTGGGACTCAAATCGAGTAATACGAGTTTCCACAGCATCCCGAAATGCTCAAAATTCACTGGTAAGCTGAACCACATTCACATCAACCTGCGCCATATGCGTATCCAGCTGAGCCACATACGCATCAACTTGCTTTGTCAACTCGATTAACACTTGAAGCTCGGATGCAGATTGAACTTCAGGACCAGCTTCAGGGTGAGCTCGTCTTCCTCTACGAGCACTGGTTTCAGCAACCGAAGGCACAACATAAGGGCCAGCAGATGGCTCATGGTCTCCGACAACCGCAGGCAATCTCCATCCATTATCACCATCTTTCTCGATCACCCTCATCCGATAAAAAGCATCGACATTAAGCAAGTGTGATTCTTCAAAGGTAATCTGAAATTCTCCATATCCTTCAACTGAAATGCCCAATTTCTCAACGATGAATGTAATAAGCATACCAAAATCAATGGGAACCTTTTCCTTATCGCTGTGTGACTAGATATCACTTAATTTGCTGATAAGCCAATGTGCCGAATCTAGTTGACGTCCATTCATAGCAGCTTCCATTACTGCCATGTCACGAACACTTATATTACCATTCATGTTCGTATGAACATTCAGCGTGTAGGTGACCATCCGATGAAAAATGCACATTGCTGGATTATCCAAAGTGGAAGCCTTTGTCTTCTGAGCTTCATAAAATCCTTAACCACTGAGGGATCGCCACACTGCCTGAGTACTTAGCTCATGGGAAAAATCTAAAATACCCACACTACTACATTGTAGCCATTCACCCAATTGTTCGGCAGGCACTGTCCAATCAGAATTTACCAACTGAAATCTCATAGTATAATCTGTGATATTTCCCTGCGCATCCTTTGTAAGCGATATGGAGCTATAAAATTCATAAACCAAATTTTCGTATGCATCATTTCTCATGAAAAAAATGCCATTCAGCCTAGAGGTATTAACTAAACCCATGATTTCATCCAATACTCCGATTTCCCTCAAAATTCGTCTATTTAAACATCGCCCAACATATATAGCCTTTTTCATAAGCTTTGAAAGGAGTACCTTTTGTTGGCAATTTGAAGACACAATTCCAAAAGGGTTGTATGCCCGTGAAGAACTCCTGAAAGGCCCGGAACGAGTTGGCAACTTCATTCTTGGAGGCATTGTGATTTGGGTAATTGAAATAATTGAAATGGAGATTTGAGGTGGTGTTTTTGATGAAAAATAATCTTAAATGATGAGAAAAGTTGAGAGAAACTTGTAAAAACAAGTTTGAAAGCAAATGACAGCAAGAAAAATGAGAGATTTTGATGAAAAATTGATAGAAAAAAGAGAGAAATCGCGGCTAGGGTTTATAATTTTCGTGAGAAATGAAGAAAATGAAACGATTTACTTATATAAACCGAGCGCACGACCGTGTTTCTTTACATACGATCGTGTTTTCCCAAATCTGCATGATCATGCACATGATAGTTGCACGGTCGTGTTCTCGCAAAAATTTCGAAAAACATTAAAATTTTAAAATGCATGCCTGTGTATGTTTTTATGCGTGCGCGTGCAGATTAAGCGTGAGTTTGAAACTAAAATGCACGGTCATGTATATTGGAACGCACGGTCGTGTGTTCATGCAAGAGCATGCCCGTGCATGATTGGAACACACAGTCGTGTGTGACCAAAATCACACAGACCTGTATTATTTCCAGAATTCTACACAATTTTTTAAAACAAACCTCAAAACACCTCAAGTCATGAAAACTTGGATATTTTGATTCAATGAGGTTTTTATTATTTGAATTTAGGTGTCGATTGATGTCAACTATAGAGTTACATCAATTCGACTCGAATTTGCATGCAAAGCAAACTCATACAAGCATATATATATATCTAAGTATTTGCATACATCATTTTGCATACAACCAATCAATAGCATTCATTCAATAACATTCATGCATATTTAAATATTCAATCAAAACATCAATCCTTCAATCAATCATCATGTAAGCATTAAAAAGATAGAATTCTTAGACACTTACTTGACTTGCATCAATCATTCCAAGCTCCCTCTTTATGTAAGCAAA
>JAJEJH010001829.1:0-16674 GCA_026122585.1 Anacardium occidentale
TGCTACTAATAGAACCAAATAGTCATTTCGACCACTTGATTCAAAAGGAGGTCAGATTTAGCCTTCTTATTCAATAGAGGCAATTTTTTGTAAAGGTGGTCAGATTTGGCTACCACCATCAGAAACTATGGTCGACAACTGTCGTTACAGCCAAAACTGATCAATTCTGATCGTTTTTAGACCCTTTTTCTGGTGGAGGTGATTAGATCTAGTTGCTTCTATTTTGATGGAGACGGTCAGATTCGAATTAAAAAACTAGATCTGATTTCTCTTAGAACAAGGTGATCAAAACGGTCACTTGATTCTATTAACGATAGCAGTGGTGGTTTTATTTTTTAAATTTAAATATTTTTAAATATTATTTTACAATTTTATAAATTTTAACTTTAAAATAATAAAATTATCTCTTGACGGTTAAAAAATTTATTGTTGACGGTTAGATTTAATAGTCAAAGGCGGAATTTTGGGTTTTATAAACTTGGGAGGTGGGAATTGTTTTGGGACCAAATTATGGGTGGGAACAAAGTCCTTTGGCCTTTTAAATAAACCAAACTGTCTGTCCTTAATTCTCATTCTCAACACAACAATGGCTGCAAGTGCTCCGTTCTTTCTCTTCAGTCTCCTCTTCTCTGTCTCCTTCACTCTCTCCCGCACCCTTCCCATCACTACATCGCCTCTCGATGTCTCCTCTGCAATTAAACGGACTCTTGACATCATCAATGTTAATTATTCACACGTAAAGCTTCAGTCGTTTGGTGAAGAAACGACGCAACAGTCCTCTCTCAATCACTCTTCCTTTTCGTTTTCATTCCCTCTTCATTCTAGAGAGATTCTCAATAAAACCCAACACACAGACTACAAAACCCTGCTTCAATCTCGACTTGAAAGGGATTTGACCCGGGTTAACTTCCTGCTTTCTAAACTCCAGCGTGCTCTGAACAAAGACGAGGTGAAACAAGCTGATAATCAGATGCTAACTCAGGGTGGCGAATTATCTGCTCCGGTGGTGTCCGGCGAGAGCCAAGGGAGCGGCGAGTACTTCACTCGTATCGGAGTTGGGTCGCCGGCGGAGCAGTTCTACTTGGTGATCGACACTGGCAGTGACCTTGGTTGGATTCAATGTGAACCATGTGTTGCCTGTTACGATGAATCCGACCCGATTTACGACCCGTCTGAATCGTCCTCCTATGAATCTGTCTCGTGCGATTCTCCTCTATGTGATGAACTTGACGCGTCGGCTTGCAGTAGAGACAGGTGTGTCTACGAAGTGACGTATGGTGACGGGTCTTTCACAGTTGGTGATCTCATGACCGAAACGCTGTCGTTTGGGAGAAGCGGATACGTGCAAAATGTCGCCTTGGGGTGTGGCCATGACAATGAAGGTTTATTCACTGCAGCTGCAGGCTTGCTTGGGCTCGGTGGCGGCTCGCTCTCTCTCCCGAAACAAATCAAAGCGTCATCGTTTTCCTATTGTTTAGTGAATCGTGACTCAAACAAGACGGGTACTCTGCAGTTCAACTCACCTGTCCCGAAAGACTCAGTTACAACTACTTTGTCCAAAAGCAGCAAAACTGACACTTTTTACTACGTCGGGCTCACCGGCTTCGCTGTCGGTGGCCAGCCGGTTCAAATCGAGGAATCGACGTTCAAACTAGACGAATCCGGCAATGGCGGGATCATCGTCGATTGTGGGACTGCTGTAACTCGGATTGAAACTCAGGCTTATTACTCATTACGTGATGCTTTCCGGAGTCAGACAACCAACTTGAAATCCACGCGGCCCTATGCATTGTTTGACACGTGTTACGATTTCTCTGGATTATCAAGCGTAAAGGTCCCAACGGTGTCGTTTATATTTGACAGTCGTGAATACTTTGATTTACCCGCCGAGAATTATTTGATTCCGGTGGATTCCGATGGGACTTTCTGTTTTGCATTTGCTCGGACAAATTCGTCTCCTCAAATTATCGGGAACATTCAGCAACAGGCGACACGTGTCACCTTTGATTTGTCTAATGAACGTGTAGGATTCGCTTCTGCTATATGTTAAGGAGGTCATATTAAGAGTAATTAATGATGTGTTTAGCATGTAATTAAGTGAAAATTTCTTAGTTAGGATCCAGTCAAATAAATGAGGTAATCACATTTCCTCTAAGTTTTTACGAGCAAAGCCTGAATAACCATTTACCCCCCAAGATTTACCATAATGACATTTTCCACCCTTTAACAGATCATCCCACTAGGGCATCACAGGTAACGGTTAGCCATCTAATAAACCGTAACTAAATTACGGTTTAACAAATATAAAGGGGCCTGAATGATGATTTTAAAAATTTTAGAGTGTAATTGTAAACCCTCAATAATTTTTTTTTTTTTAAACATATAATAATATAGGGTTAGTTGGTAGTTGAGGGTTGAATTGTTTATTTTATTTCACTGGGATGGTTGAAATTATAAGTCAATCGGCTCAATCATGTGAACAGTTTAGGTGCTTTTAATACAATTTTTGTTATTTATTTTTTATACATATATTGAAAATTAATATAATATAATAAATAAATATATAATGTAATATATTATTAATCTAGATTAATATATTTTTAAAAAAATGATAATTTATAACATTTTTAAAATATTTATGATATTTTAAGATAATATATAAAAATCAGATTTTTTAATTATTTAATTATTATTTTTTGAAAGTATTTTTTAATACGATATAATATATTATACATCAAATAAAAAACTATATTTTTAATATATAATATAATATACTGTTTAATTATTATACATGTAAGGTTTTTGAAAACCTAAGGCTAAAATAAAAATATTATTAACCCCGAATATTTTAATTTACATGTGAAAGGGATTAAACTTTTGCACTAACTCAGTAAAAATATATATATATATATGTCAACCCAAAACAAAACATCGTATAAGTAACAAAATTATAAATACTTAAAATTAATAAAAAATTAAATAATTTTAAATTAAAAATAAATCAACACTCGATCATAACGTATCCTCATCGGTGTTTTGGGTTTGACGTAAATTTGTATGCCAACATGCTAAACATATGCCAGCTGAAAACAAGGCATTTTACAAGTGTTTTGGGAGATTTTAATGTTTTAGGCCAGTTTGCTAGAAGTATGTCAACTAAAAAGCAAGGCATTCTATTAATGTAATGAGTTGAAGGAAAATTTAAAACCCAGAATATTATTTCAGTTAGTGATTTCAATATGAAATTCCCCAGTTGGTATTATCTAATATATATATATATATATATGTATAATTATCATTATTAATACGAATTAACTTATACGAACGATAAGCACGTCAAGTTAGTGAAATAATTTTGTATCCATGATGAATAAAAATAATGATAAATCAAGGATAGACACAAATTTGATGTGCTGTTTGTGAGACTATATCTGATGTTATATTATTTATATTTATTTCGAATATAACCGAATAATTATATAATTATTGAAAAAGTTTTTCTGAGGGTTTAACGTTTGCCCTTCTCTACTTTCGTATAATCATTAATTTGCATACCAAAGATAAAGTTATATGCATGATGTTATATTGAAGTAGTCATAATTCAAAAATAATTTTAAAAGTTTAATATTATTTTAATTATGCAAAATAAAATAATTATATAATTCTAATTGGTAGAAAAGATGATAATTCTACTTCACAAATATGAAATAGAAAAATAAATAAATAAATTCTTTGATGTTTAAGAGTTAAAGTGTCAACTGAAAACATTTTTATCGTTTTTGAGTGAAATTGATATACGAATAATTGATATATTTATCTGATAACTAAATAGTTTATCGTTAATTAATTATTTTTTAAGTATTATTTTTGTGAATTTAATTAAAAAACAGTTTTATCATAAACTCCGGTGAAATATATTAAAGTCAATTTTAATTATTTAAAATAAGAATCAAATTTTTATTAGAAGTAGAGAGAATAGATTTTCCTTAATTTATTAGTGGGATGTGACGCGCTTTCCCTCGTAATGAAATGGCACAAAGAAATTGGGGTGTTAAAAAAAGAAATATGGCACGTGCTTCAAGTTGGGCTTTTTCAATAAGCTCCCCCGAAATCGAAGGCATAAAATAGGGGAAAGAATTCAGAAGCCTCACTCCCCATTTTTTTGTTCAATTGTTGCTGCGATGTCTTGAATGATAAAGAATTGCGTTTGGATTTGAATCAAATATATTTGAATTTTTTTAATTTAGTTTTAACAAATTTAAAATGAGTTATTCAAATATAAATATAAATATGAACTTAAATTATAATATTAAAAAATTATGAATATAAATTCAAATTTAAATTATATAAACCGAATACAAATTCAAACTCTAACTCAAACTAAAATTTCTTAATTATTTTTATTAATTATAATTATTTAATAAAATATAAATATATTTACATGTTTAATCAGTCATAATAAATATATGTATTTCAAATATTTTATAATTAATATATTTATGTTTTTGATAAATCATAATAAATATATTTATTATAAATAAACAAATATAATTTGTTACAGTAACAAATTGAACCGAAAGTAAATTTTTGAATCTGAATTTTATTATAAAAATTCGATAAATACAAATTTAAATACGAATCAAACTCAAAATTAATAAATTAAATATAAACATATATTTTTGTATACTTAATTCGATTTGAATTTGATATTGACAAATACTCCAAGCTACAGCAAGAAGCTCGTGGATGAGGCAGGTCTCTACCTACTGTCATTTCCTTTTTCCTCAAGCCTTCTTTCTTCTTACTTTCTTCTCAGTCATTATTTCTTTTTAATTTCATTTGTCTCTACCTTTTCAGATTATCGAATGAAATTACTGGAAATTCAGCCGCCAAAAAAGCTTGTAGTGGAGCCATGAAACTTCAGAAGAAACATGTAAAAGAGGTATGATCTTTGGTTGCATATTTGTAAATCCTGTGCTACAGTCAAAGTTTTAACTTGAAATTGAAGGAGCACGATCAAGTTTATGTTATGTAAAATATGACTTACAATTTGGATGGTTTTTAAATTAAATTAAATTATAAATCGTATATATATATGTACATATATATATATATATACATAATAAATAATTAAATATATCATTCGTTTTTATATTTATTTTATCATTTTTATTAAATATATATTATATTTATTTTACATATTTATTTAATATTTTTAAAAAAATTACATAATTCAATTATTATTTATTGAATATAAAATATTTATAAGTAAATAATTTCTAATGGTTTTAAACCGTAATCCAAATTAGATTAAATAATATTTTTTTAGTTTTATTTGATTTGGTTTAAAATTTTTTCAAATTATTTTATAAGTTTGATTTTAAAAAAGTTCTTAAACTTTATTAGATTAAACCGTGCACACCCTTACACTGATCCCTTGTTCTTAATAAGAAAATACAATTTTGTTTCTATTATATTGTCTAGTATTTGAAAGTTATTTCTACTACGTTTCATATTTGTCGAATGTTTTTAAAATATTTTTATCTAATTTTTTATTAAATTAACGATACCTATCATCAAATCAAAACTTAAAATAAATCAAACACTTCTCAATCAAAATAAAAATTAAAAAAAAATTAATTAAAAATAGTTTTTAAATAAACCGCTCTTTTATCATTGACGAAAGATGCTTAAAACTTATCGATGATCAAGCCTTCACTTGGCCGACTTAAGAAGATGGGTGAAAATAATTTTTTTTGTTAGAAAAAAAAATAATTCAAATTTAAGAGTTCTTAATTATGCCATCAGACATAATTCTTAAAACAATATAGGAGAATCTCCAGGTCTCTATAATTTATTTATTTTTTCATAATATAAAAGATCAAATTATTTTTTAGGATTTATTATATTCCAAAAAATAATAATTATTTTATAAATTTAAGGTTGAGCAGTTCGTTTCAGTTTGCGTTGTAATGTTCCGAGTTGGGTGTGGAATTCTGTTTCTGGCTTTTAATGATTTGAAACTACTTCTCTTTATGGCCTACTGCTCCCTTCGGCTGTCTCTGCAACTTGCAAGAAAATTACACTTTGATTCAACAAAATTAAAAAATATCATTATAACCCCATCTTGACGCGTATAATAAGAAAATTATTAATTTTTATAATGTTTTGAAAGAAAAATATTTGATAGATAAAAAAATTAAATTAGAGATTAAACATTATAATTATTAAACGGGGGACCAAAGTGATCATTTCTAAACCCTAGGGACGAACATGTTATTATACATTTAACGGATCCCTATAAAAAACTGAAACCCCGACGTGTTGCACACTCGCTCTCTTCTGTTCTGCAGCTGCTTCTCTCTTTGATAAAAATGGCTTCAAGAAACTCGTTCCTTCTCTTCACTTTCAATCTTCTTCTCTCTTCCTCCGTCGCACTCTCTCGCACCATTTCACCAGAATTCTCAACATCCGTCCTAGACGTCTCCTTTGCTCTTAAACAAACACTAGACATCCTCTCTATCGAACCACTCGATCAAGAATCCATTTCCCTCTCCTCAGTCAATTCATCTTCTTCTTCGTTTTCTCTGCAGCTTCATTCTCGTGACACAATCTTTAAAACCCAGCTGAAGGACTACAAAACCCTACTCCACGCTCGACTTTCCCGCGACTCAGCCCGAGTCAACTCTCTCCAAACGAAGCTCGGCCTCGCTCTCAGCGGGATACAGAGCAGAGACCTCAAGCCCCTTGAGAACCAGATCCTCCCCGAGGATTTATCCACTCCCGTCGTGTCGGGGCTTAGCCAAGGCAGCGGCGAGTACTTCTCTCAGATTGGTGTAGGGTCTCCGTCAAAACAGTATTACATGTCAATTGACACTGGCAGCGACGTCAACTGGATTCAGTGTGAACCTTGTTCTAGCTGTTACCCACAAAACGACCCGATTTATGACCCGAAATTGTCGTCGTCTTACCGTCCAGTAGGTTGTAACTCAGAACAGTGTGGAGCTCTTGAAGAGTCCAAGTGTAGCGGAACCACGTGCCAATATCAAGTGTCTTACGGTGACGGTTCTTCCACTGTCGGTGATTTCGTAACGGAAACGTTGTCGTTTGGAAACAGCGGGACTGTGCCAAATGTTGCCATAGGTTGTGGTCATAGCAATGAAGGGTTATTCGTCGGAGCTGCTGGTTTACTTGGACTCGGTGGTGGCAAGCTCTCACTCACTAAACAAGTTCAAGCGACGTCGTTTTCTTACTGTTTGGTTGATCGGGACTCGGCCGATGCGGGTAGTCTAGAGTTCAGCTCACCCTTTCCCTCTGACTCGGTCGTAGCTCCGTTACTTAAAAGCGAAAAAGTTGATACATTTTATTACGTGGGGCTCACCGGTCTCAGCGTCGGAGGTCAGATGGTTCAAATCCCACCTTCGGTCTTCGCATTGGACCCGTCAGGCAACGGTGGGGTCATTCTCGACTGTGGAACCACCATATCTCGGTTGCCGACTCAGGCTTACGACGCACTCCGTGACTCGTTCCGTAAATACACGGGCAACTTAAAATCCACGAGCGGCGTTCTTATGTTCGACACGTGTTACGATTTTTCTGGTTTATCTTCCGTTAACGTCCCAACGGTGTCGTTTCTCTTCTCCAGTGGGAAATCTTTGATTTTACCGGCAAAAAATTTCCTGATCCCAGTGGATTCGGCGGGGACTTTCTGTCTCGCATTTGCCCCAACGACGTCGTCTGAGTCACTCATAGGCAACGTACAGCAGCAGGGGATACGTGTCAGCTACGATTTGGTCAATAATCGTGTGGGATTCGCTTCTAATAACTGTTAAGCGGTTTGAACAAGGAAACCTTTAAGAGAATAATTATAATTATACCATAATTGGTTAAGTCCGAGTTTGAAATCTCGTTAGATGGGATGTTTTACAGTACTTTAAATGTAGGATAATAAAATACGATAAGTACCTCTCATTGGTGGATGAAGGTGGGATCCACCTTATCGTTATGGCATGTATAGTAAATTAAAGGAAGTTCAATGGCAAGAGTGATCATTTGTGATTGTCATTTGTCCCGTTGTGTTTTTTGATTGGTCAGTTTCCATTTATTATTATTTTTCCGAGTTTAAATGCCACTTGTTGGCTTTTTATTAGGTGACTGTTTGTCTCGTGACCAAAACGGAGATATTTTTAATTTGTGGAATAAAATAGACAAGCTACGGAGGGCCCTCCGTGATTGTGCCTGGCTTGGTCGTTTAGGACAATCAAATCATGGATATTCGGACTGACAATACCACAAATTCTTCCCGCTTGGCCCCGATTGTCGGCACTTTTTTTTTTTATTTATTTAAATTGATAAATTTAAATTCTCTTTTAATTTAGAAAATTTAAAAGAGATTTCAAGATAATAAACGAAAGCTTTTATATATATATATATATTTAAAAATTTTTATTAATATTATATATAAATCAAATTATAAGTTTTTAAATTTATCAAATTAAATAATAATAAATTTGAATTCAATTTGATAATAATCAATCAAATTGATGCTAATTCAATATAATTTAAGTGACGAAGTTTTCAAGGTCAAAGTTTGAAAGTGTTTTGTGTGATTATTGATATGTCGGAGGACTTTTCTGAAATTTCAGCAAACTATTAGGGGTTTAAAAAACTATTCCGTTTTGAGTTATTCCAATAATTATGCACTCCGTCCCTGAGATTAAAAAGTAAAGAAAATTAGTTGCTTTGGCTAAAGAATAAACGGGGTCGGTTGTAATTGGAGACATGCTGGAATTAAAATCTTAAAAGTCGAGACATAATAAAACGGGTCGGTGGTAGGGCTTCCAAAATCAAAATCTCATAAAAATTACACGGTGGATTACCAGGTATTTTATAAAAAACCTAATGTATTATTAAATTAATAATTATTTTTTTAAATTAAAATTCGTCATTTAAAATGGTTAATAAAGTAGAGAAAAATTAGTATCAGAATCAGAAATTTTTGAAACCCTTAAAATACATTTGATTTGAAGTAACTAAATTAAATTTAATTATATTCATGGATAATTTATTTTACAATAATGTATCAATGATTCCTGGATGGATAAACATAAACATTATATTAAAAGCAAATATTATAATAATAATAATAATAATGAAAGGGAAACAGGATTTATAGCTTTATGTCTCACTCAATATGAATATGATTTAAAGCTGTGCCATTATTTGTGATGATAATTGATTTGTGGGGATCATATGACATTAATATTGTGAATAATCTCTTATCTAAATCATTTATTATCAACAAAAATATTGTATAATTATACTTTTTCTTAAAAAAAAACAAAAAGAGAATTATACAAATGAATATCTAATTGTTATATATTGAGTGGTTACTTTTACATTAAAATAAATTATTTAAAATAAATACAAATGGCCTAGAATCGGTGCAGTCTTATTGTTGTAACTCTTGTATACGCACGTATCTTTTCCATGCATGGAGGTGAAGTTGTTGGAACGTGAAAAATGAAGAAGATTTAGCATTGAAAAATTAGTTTGGTCAACTTTGTAGGTTAGCTTTTCGAAGACAATTTATTATTATTTTTTTATCGAAGAAATCTTTGCCTTCAATCAAGGCACAATCTTGGAATCCTTTCTTCCCTTCTCTCGGTTCTTATGCTTCCATCTTTTAAATTTCAGTCAACGTTCATGTCCATAGAGCTTGTGGGGGGTTGGGGATGGGGGTAGATAGGGCGGGATACGAGACGAACAGGTTCGGGCTCGTTTGTGAGCTCGCTTCGTTCGAGCGTGAAACGAGCTGAGCATACCCCGAACCGAACGCGAACCCGAGCTTGCATGGCACTGTTCGAAAAAAACGAGTACGAACCCGAACTCGGAACGAAATGTTCGGTTAAAATGAACCGCTCGTTCTGTTTCGGAAATCTAGCTTGCACTCGCGTTTTTCTTCCACTCTTCCATTCCAAGTCAGAATCAGATTTCTTCCATTTCCATCTTCTCCTCTCTCTCGAAAATCCAGAGTCGACGACGACGAGGCGCACGCTGCACTGCATGCATCTGTTCGACCGGTCCCGTTCGTTTACCTCGTCGTGGCCGTTCCGTCTCGGTTGTAACTTGTAATCCAGCTGCGCCGTGTGCTTGACCGCGACAAAGAAGCTGTGGTGGTTACGGTAGGTTAGCAACAGTGCCGAGCCTTACGAACGAACTCGTCGCTAATGGCTCGGACAAATGCGAGCCCGAACTTTCAACCCAAACTATTCGTCGAATACAAACATTTGAGAAGCCCAACCGAAGTGAGCCCGACCAAGATCGTGTTCGGGCTCGGTTCGCTTCGTATCCAGCCCTAGGGGTAGAGAGAGAGGGAGGAATGCAACAAATCTAAGGTGGGAAATTATATGAAAAATGATGGAAAAAAAAACTATAGTAAATGAAAACATTCGGGGTTGCATAGGAATTTACCGTTTTACATCTTCTATTCAGATTCAGATACTTCTTATTTCATTTGAACCGTCCTTACGATTTTAATGGGAATCAACTATTTTTCATCTTATTTGAATCATCTTATAGATATGATGAAATCAATAGAGTTAATATTATTTTTCGTCTCAATGGTCATCACTGCTCTTTCCTTGAGAATTTCAATATCTTTCACCAAAATATTTTTTCCCTAAACATGTCTATAATTTTGATGATTTTAGTGTTTTTTGGGTGCAATATTTTAGTTGTCAATGGTGTTGGTGGAAAGATAATTTTAATTTGAAATAAGGTTATTTTTGTCTTAATAATTATTTGAGAGATAATAATATAGTTATAATAGGAGTTTAGGGTTATTTTGTAATTTTAAATAAAATAAAAAAGTATTTTTTGTCTTAAATATTTTATGAGTAAAGATAAAATTTTAATAAAATTAAATTATCTCATTAAGATTAATTTTGATCCCTAAAAAGAATTTGATAATCATATTAATCCTTATATTATACGTGATTATCTTTTATAAATTAACGAAATAATGAAATAATATCAGAAATTAAAAAAAAAAAATTGTCATCCCACTCAAATATTATCCCAAACTTCTATGAATTGCAAGAAAGGGTGGGTAGAAATGTAATTTACGCTTTTAGTTGCATTAATTTTGTTCTGATTAGGTGAAACTTTTATAAAGTTAGAGCATGATTAAAGTTTTATATCAATTAATACTTGCCAAAGCACAGACCCTTAAAGCATCTTTTGGAAGAAATTAACTGATTAATTAATGAACTCATTCGGTGATAACCATGCTTTATTTTGACGCTTTTGGAAACAAAATTTGTATGCATTTGGAATATCAGATTATCTATCAATACTTTCTTTATCGGCATACTAAAATTAAATCCTTGAGTTATCGAATACAGAAGATTTGGAATCATTTAAATTAGGACTGGATTCAAACCGAATATATTCAGATTCTTTTTTAAATTCAATTCGAATGAGCCTGAAACGAACCAAACGAATCCGAACACGAACACGAATCTGAACTACAATTTTAAAATTCAGCGAATACGAGTCCGAACACGAACTATGTGAACCAAACACGAATCCGAATTTAAAATAATAATTTTTTAATTAAATTTTATTAATTATTTGTATTAATTATAATTTTTAATAAATATAAAAACGAATTATACGAACCGAATATGAATACGAATATGAGCCGAATACGAACTTAGTTATACGAATCGAATACGAATACGAACTTTACTATAAAAATTTCGACGAATACGAATACGAATCCGAACCCAAATAGTATGAAACGAATCTGAATACGAATATATTACTGTTTATATTTGGTTTAGTTCGAATTTAATCCTAATTTAAATAATATATTTTTAATAATTAAATATACAAAAATATTTTGTATCGTAAACCAATCTAATCACTATTGAACCAAACAATTTTTCTCACTAAATCCATATTTGGTTTGGCTTTGAAAGAAAAATCTAAATTTAGTCTCACCTAATAATTTTTAATTATATGAATTAGATAAATTTCACTTGCATTTCTTCGTTCGGTAACTTCTTATAAAATAAGGAAATTTGAACACATTTTTTTTTTTTTACCTATTTTAATATATGTAGTTTTATTTATAAAATAATTCTTCAATTTAGAAAAGGTTATTTCTAGATCGTAAATAATGTTTATTAGGGATTATTATCATATAATATAATTGTTTAATGGTTTAATATAATAAAGAGTAATATCAAAATTGTAGGGTTTTTGTCATCCCAAATCTTAGATGCTTTAAATTTACTCCCAAAATAACTTAAAATATTAAGATAGTGAATAATAAATGTTATCTTTCTAGTTAAAGAGGGCAGATTATGTAATAAAGTAAACAATTAAGGGTAGAACAAATTATGAATGTTTTAATCTCACTTTTAAAACATAATATTAAAAAATAATTGAATTGTGGAAATTTGTTGATGATAAAAAAAAAATCATTAACAATAATATTAAAAAATATATTACCAAAATATTAAATAAAAGAAAAATAAAGGAGTTAATTAGGGATCTTTGTCAAGCATGTCCATTGAAACATGGGTTGATTAAGAAATATAAATGTAGACAGTATTTCATTAAAATGAAGCGAAAAATCATAAAAAAATTGTTCTACCAATGAAGCTGGAAATCATTTCAAATGAGAAGGCTGATTTCCAATTGGGTTTCTGAATAACAGATAAAGTTCTTCATGTAAATGAAACTTTTCAGAACCCAATGGTAATCATGTAATTAACCCTTTCTAGTTAGAAGCCTGTATCCTATCATGTTTGTGGCTGTGGCTGTACTTGAGAATGCAGTGGTGGTGGTGATGACGGTTGCACCGGTTGCAATGGTGGCTGTTGAGTTACAAGGCACACAAGCATGACTGGGATTCCCAGAAGAATGACGAGCCGATTTCAGCAGTAATCTTCCAAGCATTCAGTGTCGATCTTGGAGGTGGAGGTCACTTTTACTAGATAAGTTCCATCTGAAAAGAAATAATATTCATAAATAATAATAATATCAAATAAAAAAAAATATATGATTCGCCCGTTTTGGAAAATTATTGCTTGATCTCTGAAATTCAACGATCAAAAGAGTTAATGCCATGCAACTAACCATTTTCATTCCTTTTCCCCTGACCTCCATTACTGTAATGCTTCGTCTCATCTTCTATCTGTGTCATCACAACAGTAAATCAAATACATATTTTACCCAACACAAGAAATCTAAGAGAAAGATCACATACCCGGATGTGGCTTCTATTAATGGGTTAAATTTCTGGTAAATCATTGATCCGATAGGATATAGTTCAAAGGTTCTTCACCACCGGGAATGATTCTTGAGATCGAAGGACTTCTGGCTTTAAAAGTACTACACCTGTGTTTCACAATGAACATGAAATTTGATGGAAAATATGAAGTCGACTTGATTACATTATCCATCTAAAATTTTTTTGTAGATTTTCTTGGAATTTGGAAGTTTTATAATGAATGGGAAGAGAAAAAACAGAAAACTAGAAAAGAGATGAAGGAATTTGAAAGAGATTATGAGAGTTGGAGTTGAGCCAGTGACACTATTTATAGTCATTTGAAGGAAATCTAGCATCATCAATGCAGAATCTGGTACTATAATCACTAGATTTTGTTTCCAAATATGCATTTTCAATGAAAATATATGAGTAAATCACCTTTTCTCACCCTAGGTTTGACCTTAATACAATTTTCCACCTCTAGTTTGTATAAATAACACTTTTTTTTTTTGTCCAAAATTAAGCTCTGTTAATAAAAAACAATACTAGGAGGTGAAATTACCCCTTTTTTTTTTTCAAAATTATCATATCATATAAAATTACAAAAATTAAATAATTAAATCATTTAAGTAATTAAACTATATAATAATTCTTTTTCTTTTTCCCTTTCATTTCATACTCATTCTGTTTTGGTTCTCTTTCTATAGATAAGGATGTTAATAAATTACAATTATATGTTTGAGATAATAACTGTAATTTTTGAAAATATTGAAAGTGTTAACATTTTTTAAAATGGGGTTTAGAAACTCAAAAAGAATTTAGTGTATTTTTTAAATTTTTAAAAAATTACTATACGTCATGATAATTTTAAAAAATAATAATTACACTCCAAAATATTGAATAGAATGCAACAACGTAAAAATACAAATGTTATATTATGCAAATAAATATATTATATAAATCAAATTTGTTTATAATATAACATTTATATTTTTACGTTGTTGTTGCGTTCTATTAAATATTTGATATATAAATTAATGATTAAATTACATATTTAATATTTTTAAAATCATAACTTAACTTTTAAATATTCAATTATACATTATTGACATTCTTATTTATTAAAAGAGATAAAGATAAGAGTAAGTGCAATGCTTTAAAAGACAAAAATCTATTGATCTCAACAATTATTCCTACATATGGAAAAAATTTTGAGTTATACTTGAATAATTCACTTATTTTCCTTTTATTTTACCCTTACTCTTATATTTATCTCTCTTTATAAATAGAAATGTCAATAACATATAATCAAATATTTAAGGGTTAAATTATGATTAAAAAAATATTAAAAATATCAATAAATTTTTATAAAAGTTTTTAAAATCTCAAAAAAAGTTTTAAAATATTTTTGAAATTTCAATATAATTTTAAAAGTTTAAAAATGATAATTACACCTTAAAAAAAAATTAAAATATAACAAATTAAGGGTGTTTCCAAATGTTCATTTCAAAAGAAACTACAACCTTCTCAAAGGTAGATACGAATTAAGCTGAGCCCTATCCTTAATATGTGTCTACGGTTGTTGCGAATGAGATCCAATAATTTATATCGAATTTTATTTTTTAAGTATAATATCACTATTGCATAGGGTTGGATTCGAGTAGAACCAAACATGAACAGTAACATATTCGTGTTCGGGCTCGTTTCGTACTGTTTGGGTTCAGGTTCGTATTCGTTGAATATTTTTAAGCAAAGTTCGTATTCGTGTTTGGTTCGTATAACTAAGTTCGTATTCGACTCGTATTCGTATTCGTATTTGATTCGTATAATTCGTTTTTATATTTATTAAAAATTATAATTAATACAAATAATTAATAAAATTTAATTAAAAATTATTATTTTAAGTTCGAGTTCGTGTTCGTATTAGGTTTGTATAGTTCGTATTCGGGCTCGTATTCACTGAATTTTAAAATTACAGTTCGAAAATATGTTCGTATTCGGATTTATTCGATTTGTTTGAGTTTATTCGAATTGAACTTAAAAACGAATTCGAATATATTTGATTCGAATCCAGCCCTACTATTGCATACGAGAGAAAATGAATCTTCAAGATTTTGTTTGTTTTGACCCAGGTTTTGTCCCTTTATATGAATTTTCTTCTAGATTTATTATTTAATATGCAGATTTTCTCTCGTAATATACATTTTTTAAGATTTTTTTATTAAGTAAACAAAAAATTAAACAAATAGATATACTCTCACTGGTTTGGAATATTAAAATATTAATGTCTTATTAGCTCAATCTTTACAATAAAAATAAAGCTAAGTACTTGTGCAAGTATTAATATATTATTATATAATTAAATAATTTAAATTATAAATAAAATAATAATAACTGGATAATCATATACAATTTTTATACTTATATTTATATGTATAATATTATTCAGCAAAATATTTGTATTTATTATTAATCTATGTAGTATTATTTATAATATTAAAAATTACATTAAAAAATTTGATCCTCTAAGACTGGAGCATTGAATAGCCAGACGTAAGTTCCATTATTGTCAATAATTTTTTTAACCAAAAAAATTAAATAAAAGAAAAAAGAAGAGTTAATTAAGGATCTTTGTAAAACATCACCATTGAAATAGGGGTTGACTAAGAAATATAAAATTTGACAATGTTCCATAAATAAATAAATAAATATATATATTCAGTGGTACAACGAAGCAAAAAGCAGAGGTGGACATTGTGACTGTGGTTGTAGTGGGGATTGCGGTGGTGGTGGCGGTTGTAGTTCGGCTTGCGGTGGTAGTGGCGGTTGTGGCTGCTGTTATTGTTGACCCTGAGTTCGAGACGGAGGGGCATAATTGTAATTCCAAGAAGAATTATGAGCTGATTTAAGCAGTAAGATTCAACGTCGATCTTGGAGGTGGAGGTCGACTTTCCCAGATGAATTCCATCTAAAAAGAAATATTCATAAATAATTAAATTGGTTTTATCATAAATTTAATTTATCAAGAAAAGAAAATTATGATTCATCCATTTGGAAAAATTATTCAAAAGAGTCCATGGCATGCGTTCATGCGGCTGACCATTTTCATTTTCTTTCCTCCGACCTCCATGACCGTAAAGCTTCAGCTCATCTTCTACCTGCGTCATCATAAGAGTAAATGGCGTTCATTGTTTATCCGATACAATTACACAAATAAGAAACCAATAGAGAGATCACATGCCTGGACATGGCTTCCATTGGAGGGTTTAATATCTGGTAAATCATTGATCCGATAAGGTACAATTCAAACTTTTTCCGTCGGAATTTGATGGAAAATGTGAAGTCAACTCAATTACATTATCCATCTGAATTTTCTTAGAACTATGAAGTTT
>JAJEJH010000183.1:0-130000 GCA_026122585.1 Anacardium occidentale
ATGCACCTCAACATGCATGGTTGTGTATAGCAGGAAAATTGCATACTTGCCTTTTTCCCATGCTCGCATGAAAATCCTCCCAACATGATTCAAGCACAAGCTACCTAACTTTGAAAAACATCTATTTCACCCCTGAACTCTTTCACAACCCTAGTATTCTTATCAAACCTCATTCTAACCTAGATTTGTTGTTTAAAAGACATTTCTAACCCTATGATATTATATTCTCTTTGCCTGTTATGCGATTAAAATTATCTTACCATCAATTGTTCACAAAAACATTTATGAGAGAAAGAGAGAAAATCAAGCCTTTGTTCTTAAATAATCAAATCAAAATTTGTTATCACCAATAAAGTCATGTTTGTTTTAATTCAATTAATCTACAATTATTGTAAATTCAAAATTCCTGAAAATATAGTTAGAACAAGTTTAAAGTCAATAAAAATTCAAGAAAAATGTTTACACATATTTAGATATTTACATTGATTTGATGCACACAAAAAAATAAAGAATATTTTGCATCTTTATATCATTATATTATATGGGTTCATTGAATTACATTATTTGATATTCTTATAACTAATTGTTCGCCCTAATTTGATAACATTAATATACTTTGAAACCAATTAGTTTCCCCCTAATTTAGAACTATAAAATTTCTGATTTTTGTCAATCCTAAATAAAAATTGGAACAAATACTTCAATATCTAATAATTCCAATTCGATTAGGCATTTTGCTTAATCCCACTATACATAAACTCAATTTTTTTGAATGAGTTAGGGCCCGAACCTTTTAAGAAAGCATGCCTTGCCTCAACATAATCCACAATTTTGTGAATAGTGTTAGGGGCCTTTGGATGAGGCCTACAAGCCATCCCATTAAAAAATAATAATAATAATAACATTAATATATATAATTACAGATTAACTGGTAAATATGTAGGAGGTAGACTTGATTCGAAGGATCTTAGACTAAATTTTATGTCTTATCATATGATAAATTAACAGATTTGGTATGACGACGACCGTGGCCAGTTGTCATTGACTTTGGCAGGCATCCCTCGATATTTGGCATATCGAGTAAAAGATTTGCGTCGGCTGTCCACAATCCAAGATGTCACCCCGTTACCAGCTGTTTGGTTCTTTTTCAAAAGCGATTATTTTATTTAATTCTCTATATAAGAAGATTCGTGCATTGGACTGCTGCCCTAACATGTACAGGCCATAAGATCTATGTTGGCAATTGTGACATTGTAAAATATAAAACTGTTGGTAGTTTAATGACATAATTCCATGGGCTCCGAGAGCTGGTGACATGGCTGTGCGTGTCTCTGCTTGCACAGCTTAGCCATGGGAATACTATATATTTACTGATTTGTATATTCAAATCTTTTCACTAGCTTATCCCAGAAAATGCTCAATACTTCTAGCACCCCAAAATTCATATTTATGATTTTATTTTAAAATTAAATTATTTCTTCTTCATAAAAATTTATAAATTTCTCTCAAAAAAATTCATTTTAAAAATAATTAAACAGAATCAAAGTCTTATGAATAATAATCCATAATTACACAATTCATTAACAATAAAATTTAGATATCAAGCATATGCAATCTTAGCTCTGAAAACATATTTTTTCATAAAGTTTAAACGAAAACGCAAACGTTTCTCATAAATAGAAAACATCAAATTCATATTTAGCATTTGTCGTGTATCGTCACATGTATCTTTGGTGACTTGATCATATCTTATTTCTTAAATTTATAAACATTCCATTATTCATATTCGTATATGTATAGGTCTATTAACCCATTATCGTATTTATGTTCAAAATAAGTTTGCAATGTAAGATAAATATGTAAGATTAATCCTCATGTGGGCTAATATAAATTGTGTTTATTTTATAAAATAAAAAATGAATTTCGGTCTAATAAATATTAATGTGATCGATTTTTTTTATAGTTCAATATACTTCATGTTACAATTGATTTGGATGAAAATAAGTGTAGACTCATTTAGTTTATTGGGCTTTTAACAGAAGAATCTAATAAATTGTACGGTAAAAACCAATTGATTTGGATGAAAATAAATGTAGACTCTTATTTCAATACCCTTGCGATCAAGCTTTTCATTCTCAAAACAACTACTTCTTTGAGTATATAAAAACAGAAAGAAAAAATTCCAAAAAATCGACAATCAAATCAATTTCTAATTGGTTTCTAGCAATTCAACTATAATCATGATATAAACAAGTATGTTTGAATACTTTATAGTGTGCTATAATCTAAATATAGAATAAATTATTGATATTGACTGATTTATTTAATGAAATAATTGTGAATTTATTTTGTAATATATATATATATAAATATATATATGTTAATCCTACATTTAGTATTAAAGCAATATTTATCTGAATAATTGATATTGTTTAATTAGTTCTGGACATGAAAATTGGAGGAAATATAAATATAGAAGTAAAACTCGAATTCTGATTATCAGTTGTGGTTCCTGGAAACTTAATGTTTTAAAACTATTGAAATTCTTGTTTTCTTTGATATGTGAGTCTTTTGCTTCGTAACTACTAAGGCTTTAAAACTGAAATTCTTCTCAAATTTAAATCTGACTTACGGGTGCCTGCGGGTTTTTCTTTTTTTTTTTTTGGTTTAATTCTCCTTGGCTGACTTAAACTATTCACTCTATCTTATATACATTGTGCTCATGGTATGTAACTTCATCCCATTGGTTAAGTCCATATTAAATAAGCTCTGTTCAATTTTTTCTTGAATTGGATATTAGCCCAATTTAAGAAAATAGTGAGTAGGACCTCTAGCCCAGTCCATTGTTATACTAGTTAATCTAATCCGATTGAAGATTGAGCCCATGGATATTGATCCAATAGGAAACACAACCTGTTTGTCAATCAATGGTAACGTTGACCAATCAACCATCATCATTGACTAGGAAGAGGCAAATCTAGTCAATAATCAAAGTTTGATTGGTCAATGGTCAAAGTTTGACCAATGATGGTTAACCTTTGATTTGAAGAGGTTTTATATATCATAAAATCTTAATTTAAATAATATTATTTTATCATAAGATAACTTTACAAGTTGTCAAAATGTTTATCATTAAAGATGTGTATTTATCGAAGCTAACATAATTCTCTATTTGGTTATGATTTCCTCCAACAGGGTGAAATATTTGGTATTAGATGTAATGCATTTAATTTCCATAAGGGTTATTATATATATTAAAATTGATGATAGTATAAGAAGATTAACTAAATAATATATCGATTATGAGTAGATTCAATACACCCAAAGGTAATTGTTTTTATTCAATTACATGTATTTTCTTGTTTAGTAGAGGATAAACAATAATTTAGAAAGTTAATTTACCTAAAGGGGATATTTCTTTCAAATATCATTTGTTCATATTAGTCCTCTTGTGGTTTTATCTTGTGTTTATTGGATTATAATAACATGTTATTTTCTTTGCCTAAAGAGTGGTCAATGGTGATGTACTAGAATTCAAATAGCTTATATGGTTTAAAGCTATTGATTACTTATTTACCATATAGCTAATTTATTATGTTGTTTTTCTTTTCAAATAATTACTATTATGGTGAACAATGATAACATCATTATAGAGATCCTAACTAAAAGCAACTTCAAAAGGTGGAGGTCTGATATAGAATTTGTCTTATGTATAGTCGATATTGATCTCAAATACAATAAATAGCTAAATAATGTCAGAGGGGGGTGAATAAGATTTTTGAAAATTTTTTTTAACTTGAAAACTTTTTGTGCAAAATTAGTTTTAATTCAATCAGACATGATTAATGAAACAATTTAATATAATCAATGAATAATCAAACACATCATACAAATAAATCGATTATAATACAAATATAAAGCAAATGAAGAGTTAAAGAGAAATAAATGTTCAGTCAATTTTATAATGATTGGAGTTTTGACTATTATGTGTATTTAGGGAAGTCTGATTATGATATTGGTAAAACTATAAATCTTTTGACCTTTAAAGAAGTTATTTCTAGTCCACAATCTGACAAATGGTTTGCAAGAATGAAAGAAAATATATAGTCCATAAGTGACAATTGAGTATGAAATATTGTAGAATACTTGACAGCTTTAAACCCATAGATTGCATATGGGTTTACAAGACAAAAAATAATTCCAAAGGCATAATTGAAATATTCAAGAAAAGGTTGGTTGCTAAGGGCTTTATTCACAAAGAAAGCATAAACTTCAATGGGTTCTCTTCTGTTTCTTTTAAAGACTTATTCAGAATCATAATGATTTTGGTGGCTTATTTTGACTTAAAACTTCACTAAATAGATGTGAAAACAACTTTTCTAAATGAATATTTAACGGAGGAAGTTTATATGCAACAACCAGAGAGCTTTACTGTTGATGGTTCAGAGTACTTGGTTTGCAAACTTAAAACTTCTATTTATGGTTCAATGCAAGCTTTTTGCCAATGATATTTTAAATTTGATAAAATAATAATTTCATAATTTATTTACTTAACAATCTCTGTTCTAATATTTTTATAGTTTATTTAAGTATAAAAAATTTATAAAATTTTGATATAACTGAAAAGAGGCATAATACAATTTTCCAAAAAAAATTTGAGACAATTTTTTTAAATTACTTTATCGAAAGTCAAAATGTCAAACTGTCTAGGACTCAAAATTTTTTTTTGGTAAATAGGATTCGAAATTTTTACCATACGGTAATTTGTTATAAGATTTTTAATAATTTATATAATTATTAGAAAAATTGCTAAACTTTGATATAGTTGAGAAGACATGTTATATAATTTCTAGAAAAATTTTAAATTACAAATAAAATAAAAATTTTAATCGAAACATTTAACAAGAATTAAACATCAAATTGTCTATAATTCGAACTCTTTCCTAGATAATTTCTATTTTAAGATTTATAATAATTTCTAAACCGAACACAAAACAAAACTTTTTAGCCATATTCAGAAACCAAAATGTACATTTTAGAAACAAAAAGGATATAAAATTTTGACAATCCCTATTTTATAAGTTTTAGTAATATAAATTCATATAAAAATCACAAAATTTCAAATGATTTAATAGAAATTGTACAAAATCTCTGGTTGGAGATGATGGATGGAGCAGACAAGAACCCTCAATCAGATCAACCAAAACTCCAACATCAAATTTTGTTCCCACTTCCTTGTAATAATCTTGTTTATCTTAGGTTTAGGAAACATCCAACTGAAATAAAGACAAAACCAGGTTTTGAATTTGGGAGAGGATTCATGGTGGATTTTAGATTCAGCTCCAGGACACATAATTGACTTGATATCATTTGTTATGGTGTGTCCTGTAATTAAGGGACAATATTGTTAGGTTGGAAAACTCTATTCAGCTCATTTTTTGCACAAGCCTTTCTGCTTTCTCTTTACTCTTGCTCTTTTTATTTTTTTTTCATTTTCCCCTTCTTTTGTCCCTTCTAAGCATATCTAACAAAGTTAATCGGTTTTTCGTGTCTAACCAAATTTTATCTGAATTGATTTCCTCAAGATCATACATAACCTCTAACAACTTTGATACAACTTTTACAAACAATAAAAGTTGGAACTCGTTTTTTTAATATTTTGAGCATAGATTTCGTTTATTTGTTAATGATGATTATATCGATTCTCTTTTGTCGTGTTTGTGTTGTTGTCATTGATGTTCTTTATTTTGATTGTGATCATTGTCTCATTTCATTCATTCGTTAATATTTTCATTTCTTTTTATGACTGTGTTTTCCCATCCCACTATGACTCCTACAATTCTATTGATGACAAATTCTTTATGTCATCAGTTGATACTACCGTTAATATTGACACTCTTACTTGATAATTATGATTGATGATGGAGATCAAATGTATTTTTATAATTTTAATAAAAATTATAAAATGAATTAAAAACTTTACAAAAAAAGACAAACTAGTCATTCAGAGTGACATCCACTAATGATTTTCAAAATAGAATTGAAACACAAATGAGTTTTTCAAGCTTAAAAAAAAAAAAGGTAAAAAAAAATCATAGTTTTATCAAAGTTCTATGGAAAATAATTATTTGCCCTTTTTCTTTTACTATTCCTGCTCCTGGATCTGATTATAGTGATTCATGCTCGTGCCTCAAGCTTTTGTTGATGTTGTCTCTGTGTCAAGTGACTTAGGCTGAAGAATGATGTTTGAACATTTAGGCCTTCTTCCTCCCGATGTGTTAAATGGGCCCAAAAATATATTATAAAATGAAACCCTTCATTGGACTCTCTCATTGACTCGTGAAAAACAAACACAATGAAGTTAATTTTCATATGAAACACGCATATAATTCTGAATTTGCTTGGATTCTAAAGTTTCAGAAGAGTATCGAGACAAGACAATTATTGATATTTTAGGAATCGGTGCTTGTAGTGTAGTGGCGTGATCTAAAGCTATAGGCTTTGACTGTATGAATTAGTTGAAAGGAACTTGATTCTTCTTTAATAGATATTCATGACTGTAAGCCAATTCCAGAATGCTTTTAGTTTTAGATTTGTTAATGAATATGGCTTTAACAATATGCTAATGCACCGATCATCTCAAGTTGATTCTTTCAATATTGGGTGCCAGCCAATACACCACTAATGTCTATGCTTAAGTTCTTCTAATGTATATTATGCCTGAGAAAACTTTTTCATTGTAAACAGGGACAGAGAGAGAGTGGAAGAATTTGTATCAGTAATAGACTCATACTTAACCTTTGTTCTTTGTATTGAGCAAGAGGAGGAGATGATCAAGCCATATCCATGTCTCATTGAAGGCACTGAGTAAGTGTTTGCTTTACAATAATTAATCTGGAAAAGCACTTTTTATAATAAAGAGGAAGCGCTCTAGTGGAGCTCAAGTCTCATTTAGTCAGACAACACCTAACCCCATTTCCCAAAAAAAAAAAGAAAAAAAAGGTGATTTCAGGGTCCACATGCTAAATTATGTTGACAACTTCATTATTTTAAGCATCTCTCAATTAACACATGGTTTTCTTTCTTGGGAAAATGGGTGAGAATAATTCAGCAATAAGAGAGCAGGACTTGACATAACCCTGAATTATTTTGTCTAACAAATCATTGTCTATGTGATCTCTTTTACAAGCCATTGATAAGAAAATAATAGTCATTAAACTGACCCCACTACAATGCTGTTTTCAGATTGGAGACTTCGAATATGGAGCCTGAAAAGCCATCACGGTGAGATATTTCGTTCCAGTCTATACCAACTTTTTGTTTGTTATCGAAGATTAAAGAAGATTAAGGAGTGAAGCAGAAATAACAAAAATATGGCACGACTTCAGGAGTAATCCTGAACATCACTTACCTCAGGCACCGACACTTCAGAAATTAATCTTCTCACTTTTTCTTAAGCCAACTCTTAAGAACCCATTTTATGAAAAATTTCGATCGCACTTTCTATAAGTCCCAACTCAAAATAGTTAAATTCTCAGCGTGAAAAGCGATCCAACTTTTGCAACCTTAATTCTACCTTCTTTAACATTGATTGAATTTTGTATTTCTGCCATAAACTGGTCCACATTGGTCAGCAATATAGCTGGCAAAACTGAGTTCTTATCTGTCTGCTGGTTTCATCCATAGGTTCCCCTGTACTTTTGCTTTTTGCATTAGTTTTAAGGAATTTACCCCACACAAAGCTTACAAATACCTCACCATCCTGTAGAGATGAAGCTTCATTCTTCATCACAAAAGCGACAGAGAAGGGACTCAATTTTACCTAAGCTTAGGATCCCATTCCACATTTAATGTTAAGTTGTATGGTTGGTGGCAAAGTATTAAAATCTTAGAAATTCAAAATGACATTAATCTATCGAACTATCATACAATGTACTAGAACAACTCACAAAACATGGAGTACATGTTTATGACTATTAACTTTCCACAACCTATTTTTTATACATCCAAAACATCCTCTTCTTCATAGCCAAATACCCAAGCCCAACCCAACAACTAGTGGCGGTGATGCACACACTCTGTGGGAGTTACTGGGAACCTAGCAGTGTCTGTGCAGTAGTCATAGATGAGGTGATTGGCTCTAACCCACAAAAGCTGGTGGTTTTGGTGCAGACTCAGTTCAGACATTGTTGGCTCATCCCACCAGTACCTTTTCTCAGCACCGCTGCTACAATTCTTTACATTATCAGCTGCTGCTACTGATACTGGGCATTCGCAAGCATCAATTTCAAACCCAGTGTATGAGGCTACGAATGGTGCATGGCTCCAGTCAGTTTTCACCCGCCCACCTTGTGTAGCCCAGTCATCAGCATTCCATATTGAACTGTACACGCCCATGGGTTGATCCTTAGGAAAGGGAATTCCTTTGTGCTCCAAATTGGTGTGCACCCTAATTGGGGTCTCATCCACCAAAAATCTGAACGTTGAACTAACTACATCAGATAACCAAAATGACAAACATTTATATATATATATATATATATGTTGCACTAAACAAACATTCATTTCGCAAAGGTCTAGGTTAAAATGAATGAGATATTTTTCAACCCCACCACAGAGAGTCGTCAGTTGGAATCATAAAGAAACTGGGTGGAGTCTGACATGTATGGTACTGCGATAAGCTACGGTGATTGAAAGGAAACATTACAGAGTATACAGGTTTCTCTGTAGATCTGAATGGGACCCATCAGACATGTATAAGTCATAAAAAATTCGTTCCCTTTTTTTGAGGCTTTGTGTTTTTTCCAATGGACCTTACCTTTCTATACCAGTCAAAATCTAATGTCACCCACCGTGCACACATGACTCATCTTAAAGAATTCCTTTATGTTACTTGACGTGACACTGTTAAAACACTGCCCTCCCATAGGCCATAGTCCCATTTATTTATAGCTTTTCAGACTCCTGAAGATTAAAAAACCAACATGCAACCCCCATACACACAAGCACATCTATAACATGTACAATATTACACTCACAAGTTGATAAATATTTTTGTTCAGAAGAAATGAATGGTGCTTACAAAACTTCGCGTTGGGTCCAAAGGAAGGAATAAGTGTGAAAGTCCTCGGTGGGGTCGAACCATAGGTCCATTCTCTGCTCTCTGTTACCGACACCATTCACATACACATTAGTTTGGACAAGATAAGGTTCACCTGTGGTATTCCCAAGGAACTCAAAATCAAACTCGTGGTGATTTGGACCGTCCGATGACATCTGTATTACATAAAAGAAAATTCAAAGTCAGAAAGATGTAAAATTTAACACACAAGTAATAATTATCCAGAACAAGCGAGTAAAGGATATTGATGGAGTCTGACAGTTGTGCAGATAACATGGATCCAAATTAAACATATGGGTTGCTGATTCTGCATGATGATGATTACTCAAACAAATGGAAGAAGAAAACATGTAGCTCGAAATGAATTATTTGGTTGAAGTGCCATGATGGGAACTGTGATAAATAAATATGACATTAATGATGTTCACGAGGGTGACAGGAGTAGGTAACTGGTGCTACAGGAATGGTACTAATAATAAGCTTGGCTAATCATGCTAATTCGTGAATCCAGAAAAAGCCAAACTAGAGTTTTGTCTGCAAATGAAAGATTTTCAATGGGTTAGTTGGATTCTTTTAACATTATTGAATCAGGCTCCGCCCCAGTACGCAGGGTTATTACCGAACATTAAGCAGGTAAAGAACAAAAAGTTAAGATTAAAAAAAAATTAATAATAAAAATGGAGCTACTACGAAGAAGATGATCATTTTTCATTCATTTTCAATAAGACATGAATAATACTCACATAGAAAGCAGTAACAGTTCCAGCAGAGTCACCCTCAACCAGTTTAATTTGCATTGAGACTTTCCCAAACATATACTTGCTCTTGGATGCGAATCCGGCACCTGAAGATCATTAACCCAGTATACTTAGCATTACTCTGAAAGCATCACTCAAATGAATCCCAGAAAAAATTTCAAAAAAAAAAAAGTGTAATGAGCTGTTTCAAGGAAGAATCATCTGAATTAAAGAGTGAGCAACATAATGCGTTAAAGAAAAGTTACTGATCTTGAAGCACAAATGGGAAGTGTTATTTACCAGAATAGTTATCGAGCTTGAGCTTGAGAGTGTCCCCTTCTTGAGTAAAATGATCGAAAGCCCAGCCTGGCTGATAGAGCTCATCAAATTTTCCACAGCGAACCAAAGCAAGCAAAACAGAACCCACAAATAAAACCAGAACCACAGATATTTTAGCCATTGGAGAGACAGAGAGAGACAGAAAGAGAAAGAGAGACAGAGAGCGAGAGAGAGGGCCGAGTGAACTGGAGCTTCAACCCCGAAATGCTCTGTTGAGGGTTCACAGAACACTGATTTTATAGCCGAATTCCACTCCACTGGCTTCTTTAACAAGCAGCATTCACTATCTTATTGACCACGTCATCCGGATTCTGATGCCACGTAGCACTCCACGTAGGAATGAAGACACGAATAAATTGACAAATAAGCTAAAATTAAAAATGTAGCCGTTACTATGCATGATTCAGGCGTGAGCTGGGTAAAGCTGTTTACTGTGGACACAGAGGTGGGGCTGCACTTCGTACGACATGTCACTGTTTAAAATAAGGGATGGATTGGAGTACTACTATAAACCAATGGCGTCACAACACCTGGCCACGACAGCTGTTTCACTTATGTGTCCAGTTGTCACTGGCAACAACATATTAAAAATTAAAAAATAAAAATAAAAAGTTCCTTCTTTCTTCTGACCCTTCCACACTCGCGAAGCTACAAAATTCCCTCTACTCTCTCCCGCCACTCGCCTCTGCGTATTCTTACTTATTTATTTTCCCTTTAATATTTTTCATGCAAATACGTAAAAAAGATAAATAAATAAAAAGAGGACACGTGTAGGAAAGTAGGTGAATAATTGTTTAGATGGTTTTGGTTTGGTGACAAATGCCAGCTGGGCCATATCCTGTTAAAGTTTGATTTAAAGCGGGGGAAAGAATGGAATTTAATTCCCAAAAAATAAGGTCCGTGGAGATGCGTGCCTTATTACTCAAAAAAAATTCTTTATAAATAAGTTAAATTGGAAAATTTTTAATTTTGTTAGAAAAATTCAGTAGTAAGGCTACAGGATTTGGTGTTTGCCTAAAATCTAATCTTCAAAGTCTGTAAAATTTAAAATTTTATTTATTAACCAAATTTAATGCTAAATATAATTGTAAACAATAACAATTCAAGAGTATTTTTAACATTTTAAGATTAAAATTTTATAAAATAATAAAATAAATTTTATATAAATATAAAATTTTAAAAAATTTTAAAATTAAAAAAACTGAAAGTAACCCTGAAACCGGTGCCAATGGCGATGACCACCAATAATGAAACTAAATAATCGTTTATGTCCATCTACTTTTAGGGAATGTCAAATATAGTCTTCTTGTTCAATAAAAGTGACTAGATTTGACTGACTTCTGTTTTGATAGAGGAGGTCAGATCTAGTCATCTCCTTTAGAAAAGATAGTTAAAAAGCCTAAAAAGGATTGACTTTAGTCTCATTGGCTATTTTTTGCTATTATTTTTAACGAATGTAATCACATCTGGTCACCTCCTTCAAAACAAGGGCAGCCATTGTCCACGATTCGGGTTATAGTGGTTGCTTTCATTTTTTTTAATTTTCAAATTTTTCTAAAAATTTTATAAAAATTTTAATATTTAAAAATTATTTTATATTTGTTTATGAATTTTTATTTTTTAAAATATTTTTTTAACTATTTTATTAAAAAATTAAAAAAAATTGATTAAAATTTGATAAAAAAAATGAGATATTTAGTTTTACAAATTTAGACAACTGGACTTTAAGGAAGCATCAAATTATGGGTGGGTATAAGTCCTTCGGCCTAAAAGAAAGTTTCTGACACCCACATCCCAATAATCAAGTTTGCCATGTGACATTTAGTGGCCATGAAGTACTCAAAAATACAGGCGCTCTTTTCCTTTCCTCTTCCTCTATTCAAAAGCTGCCATGCCACTCTTAATTGTTGGATTTAAAATTTAGATCAAAGTTCAAGTAGAAGTTCTGATTCTAAAAATCCTTTGTAGGACTCGGCAAGATCAGTGGACAAAGGGCTCATTAAAGGCAGTGTTGGAGATGAAATGAATGGTAACTCTTGCAGTGAAAGTGGAGGAGGATGATGAAGATTTTAAATGCTTAGCTCATCTGGTGTATGATGGCAGCTGTTTAATATAGAAGCTTAGGGAGCACAGTAGCTACTAGCTGATCTTGCATTGCTGCTTTCATATTTCTATTTCTGTGTCTTAATCATTCAAACGTGAAACAACCCATCATTCCTCTCTCTTATCTCTTGCCACTCTGTAATTTTATGGGGACGTTTCCACAGTAAAGAAATAAAGAAATTTTCAATCTTTCTGGGCTGGCAATAGTTAAAACTGGAAAATGGGGTATCCTCCTAGTGATTCAGATAAATATTGAGATTTGAAAAAGAAAAGCAACTGTGAAAGAACGAGGATTAGGTGCAGGCATCTTGACGTGAATGTCTCTCTTATCCAAAATGATGCATTTTATCTCATTTCTCAAACTTTGTGACTTCACTTTTGGCTGCCAATGAACAAACAAATTGTTCAATCCAATATTATTATACAGATGGGAATGGCACGTGAAATGTATATATTAATATATTATTATATTAAAGTTACGGTGCTGAAGGCTTGCTTTAGGTAATCGTGGTGGGAGAGAGGGAGGCAGCACAGTTATCACACGCGATGCTTAATTGATTAGTTTCAATGTAGTAGAAGTTGAGGACCATGTTGTCTTTGTCCACAAGTAAACCCTCATCTCCATTAAAAAGCAAGCGATTTAAGTTGGGATAGGATGGATGCTGTTCTTACAAATTTGAAATTGATGCTTTGGATGGCTGTGTTTGGTGACTTTTTCGCTCTTAATACAATCCTGAATAACAATCTTCACTGTCAGTAGGACCGATAATAAATACGTTTGGATCTATCCATCTTTTGGTCACTCTTATGGCCCAGTGCCAGTTCATGTGGTTCAGAGTCGTTTGATTGTATGATATTTCAGAGCCATGCTGCTCAAAGCAAAATTAAATACGCATCGATAAAATTACAGTGGCCACATAGCATTGGATGGCTCAACAACCAGCCAACATTTAATTTGAAGCCATCAGGTTTTGCATCTTACGTTGAAACTATTAACAAGTTCTAAGTCAGCTGGCTGTAGTTGGCAAGTCCCCTTTTTCCTAATAATTTTTAAATTCATTCACTGTTGTCATATAAGAATCAGCATGCAATTCTATCGGTTTCTTTCCCCAACAGAATATAATACACCATTAGCTTGCAAGAATTTGTCAGATGCAAAACTCTATAGATAAAGATAATCACTGGGTCATATGCAGAACATATACTTTGCCCACAGACAGTGCAACCAAAACCACCAACCAGATTTTTGCAACTAAGTAGTAGTTCACAGCCTTATTCACATTGATTTTATGTAGTTGGAATAATGTTGAGAATCTAAAAACATTTGGTGGGGGAGATTAGATAAGAAAAGCACTGGTCGCATGTAAAACAAAGAATCTAGCAAACCAAACGTTGCATAAACACTTCGCCCAACATAACCTTAAGACTATACCGTATGTCTTATAAAACAAACATTTTCCATTGATATTATGCATTTTACATGTTATTCAATCGCCACCTCCCCATCAGCATCCAACGTTGTAATACAGTTATTTTCATATCTTCACAATTTCAGACGCTAAAAATATAAAAGGGACTGCCAAATCATCTATATATATTTCACTTCACTTGAAACTTCAGTTCCTTTCCGGACGAAATTCCTTGCTCAGCAGACATTTCATTGACAACAAAACTATATTAACGATGTTACGGAAAAATGGTGGTGAGTGGCAAGAAGCATTAGTAAGAAGAATAAAGAACAACACAATTAAGTGATTAAAAAAACTAGTATGTTTTCTAATATTGGAAGTGACTTGGTTATTGTAATGTCATTCAAATTGTTGTGAAGAAGGTCTTTTTTGAAAAGAAAAAATAGGTAAGTTATACAGTTAGCATGGAACTCTGGAAATCAATTAAATTCTATTATTTTTTTAGGGCAATTGATAGAAGCAACTAGGAAAGTGTTTGTTGCTTTTTTTAAAATGATTCTGAAGAAGAATTCTGAATTCCTACTTATAATAGAAGAAATTTAGTCGGGAAATTTTGCTTTTCAAATATTAGTGCTTATGGGTTGTGTTACATGTATTCTATGCTATATATAAATTAAAATTTTAATATTTATATAGAGAGTTAAAATGGTGGCAAAATAAACCTTCTGGTCCCCAGATTCCACTTAAAATAAACCTATATTATCAAAGGTTTTAGTTTATAACTTAAAAGTATTAGATTTCGATAGAAGACGAGTTATTGCAGTTGGTTTCCAAGTTTTAGTTTACATCCATAACAAGAAGTACGCTTCTATGTTTATTGACATTATTATTTAGGATAACAGTTAAGATTGAATTTATATTCTAAATCTTACACTTGATGTCTATTTATAGACACAAGTGACTAGAATTGTCTACCATGAAAAACCTAGATATAAGCTCCTAAACATTTTAGAATTATCTAGACAATATACAAGATTTTTTCAAGCCTTGGAGATATCTGTTGGAAGAGTGTTGCAACATTCCACACAGTCCAGACAAATATAACACCCAACCAACCTTGATTTCCCTAAAATCTTCCCTAGAAATATTTGTCTCATCTCTAGAATTGGGGTTAGAACTTAGGTTGGCTTGCTGTCTCAATTTTAAGCGGGTTGAATGTTGGAATGATGAGGTTAAACATCGGACGTATTCACTAGACAACCTGTTGTTGTGAACGAAATTTGAGGGGCCATGACACTCTCCCCGCCTAATATGCGATGCCCCCATCGCTTTGTTGTGAGCCTTATCCCAAGTCTTCCTCCTATCCTCCCACTTCCTCCTCTTCTCAGCGGCGCCTTCCCCTTCTCCCTCCATATCATCCAAACTGTAAAATACCTTTACAATATCTTTTTCTTGCCAATATCTCTTCATGATGTCCCGATGTTTGTAACTTACGAGCTTCCCTTTTTTCTTTATCAGTAAATGCAATAACAATATGATTATTCACATTTCATTTTTGCATGATACGATTCCTCTATAGCATATTTGATGTTATCATTCGCTAGACAAAATAACCAAGAAGTTCCTTCCTCCATGAATTCTCTTTGTCCAAACTTGAACGTGATTCTCAAAAGATCCTCATGCTACCTTTCCATCCATATTTTACCCAAAAACACGTCCATAAAGTTTTGACTCTATTGAAATTGATGTTTGAATCACTACCTTTGCAAGATGGACAAAGAAAACATTTGTTATATCCATCTCTTGTCCGTTCAACTTAATCTTCATAAGATCTAACAACCACAAATCCACCCGATATTATCTGTATCCTCATAAAGAACTTGTCTCCAATAGACCCATGCATAAAAAAAGAAAAAAAAAGGGACTCCTATAAGCGGTCTTGTAAAGAATACTCGCGAGTGAAAGGGGTCTCTATATCTGGCCTCTTTGACAATGCTAGTCTCGTTAATCTCTTCCTCAATCTCCCCAAATTTCTTTTCCCTTAGTATTCAAAATTGACCCGTTGGAGCTCACGGGTCCATTGGTTTGCAAGTGATTGGACTCGTGGTGTGAATGTTAGAGTTTGAATTGGGGCGGGTGTACATGGATTGGGCTTGAGAGGGAAGTGATTGAGCTTGTGGGTGAATGTTTGAACAACTGGGCTTAAGTGGAAGTGATTGGACTTGTGGGGTAACATCTTGAATTTGAGTTAAGTTTTAAGTTGGGGATTGTGTGTGTGAAAGGAGTTTGCCTAAAAAAGCATCATTTCCGTACTAAATATCCAGTCCATGGAATTCTCCTCAGTAACGTATTCTAACCTTGAAGCCAAGCTTACCTTAAATTTCACCAGCGACTTAACTACTTTCTTATTAGACCTGATCACCTCCATTGTCATAATCTTATTTCCCAAACCAGAATCCCCAAGATCAATAAATGTATTAAGAATTTTAGAGTTGGCCTCTATACCAGTGAAAGCATGAGATTTTGACCATCCACTTCATAAAGCCTCTATTTTCATGAACTATCCATTAAACATCTACTCTTTGAACTTATTCTTTACGACATCAATCCTCTTATTCTTAGAAATTTGTAACTGTTTTGATACTAATTTGATAGGGATTTGAATCTATAATACTAACTCAATCGATAATATATCAGTATCCAATTATTAGATTTAATTTTTTAATTTATAAAATATGAATTCAATAAACTATATGCTCAGATTTGATTATTTCATTTGGATTAATATAAAAAGTGATTGAAGTGATTAATATTAATTAGATCCATTTTAATTAAAAATAATATTGTTTTAGCATGTATGAAAAGCTATTGTAATAATTGTTTAAAGAAGAAAAAAAAAATGTATACCCTTGTGATAGAACATGCAAAATTTTACTTACCAAAAAAAAAAAAAAAACATGCAAAATTATATTTGCTTAATATGGATTAAGAAATATAATAGATTTGTTAAAATGTATGTGCATGGGTTGTATATGCACTATGGTGAAAAACATGTTTTATGAGGGATTTTTTTTATTAGTTTATTCATGTGATGAATATTGATGCATACATGTCATGAGAAATCATACATAATTTTTATTTTGATAAAATAGTCAAATGTTCATGATTACATGTTGTAACACACTTGATGATGAATGTGTGTGAAATTCAAATTGATGATGACATTACCTGAGAATATTCATAAAAAATATAAAAAATTGCATATGCCCTTATCATAAAGCCAAAGGATTGTTCCTACCCATAGTTTGAGATGGGAACAAAGTATCATACCTAAGGTTTTAAAAACTCAATCTCTCACATTTGAAAGTATTTTTTATAATTTTTATATTAAATGACTAAAATATCCTTTCAAAAATTAAAAATAAATAATAATTTTTAAATATAAATATTTTAAAAAATATTTACAATTTAAAAAAAAGCCAACCAGCCATCGTCATCGATGTCGGTGGCAGCGGCCGCCATAACGGAGCCAGGTGGTCGTTTTCAACCACTTGGTTACAGGGGAGGCTAGAGTGGTCGTTTTCGACCACCTGGTTACAGGAGAGGCCAGATCTAGCCTTCCAGTTCGATGGAGGTGACCAGATTTGGCCCCTTTTGCTAGAAAAAAAGATCGAAAATGATTAGTGGAACCAAGACAGACCCTTTCTGACGATTTCTACCTGATTTTTCTGATAGAGGTGACCAGATCTAGTCACCTCCGCCTAAACTAGAGGTAGCTAGATCTGACCACCTCCACCGAATGGGGAGACCAGAACCAGGTAGTCGAAAAAGGCCACCTGGCTTTGTTAGCGATGACCACCGCTGTGGACAACAGTGGCTGGCTGGCTTTTTTAAAAATTTTAAAAATTTTATATTTATATAAAACTTATTTTATTATTTTATAAAATTTTAATCTCAAAATAAAAAAATTACCCCTGAATAGTTACTATTCACTATTATATTTAATATTAAATTTTATCAAAGGGTAAGAAACTAGATTTTTAAAACTTAGACCCTCAAACTATGGGTGAGAATAAGTCCTTTGGTCTTATCATAATCATAACATAAATTAAATAATAGTTATTTGAAGTTAACATTATGAATATTAATAATGTTGTATTAATATATGTTTATTTTAGATAAATATTAACTATATAGTGATGTAATGTATCTTATTATATCTATTTTATAACATAATATTATGAATGAATATTTATTTGTCTATGAATGATAAATAAATGAATATTTAAGGATGATCAAGGTGATATTTGGTTTTCATTAAACCTTATTCATTTTTAGACATATAATATTTTTCATTCAATTGGGTTGTACTAAGTAACTGCATTTTAAGTATTTTAAGATACTTTGGGTCTATTCTCCTATGTTTAATTAATGTAATCACCTTGGCGGACATATAGACGAAGATTCAAGCTACTTCAAGAAGGCAATCCATATTAAGACATAGAATTAAAAGTTTAGTTTTCTTAATTAGGTTGTAATTTTGAAAACCCCATGATCATTTGACCACCGTGTTCTAATTTACGGTTATGTATAGACGTTTAATTATTTACAGATCTTATTATATAATGAATAAACCTAATAAATCTCCCTAAGACAAAATAATTAAGTCCTTGCCCTTGATCATGGGTAACTAATTCCTTGACAAAAAACTAAATATTTCAAGAGTTCTATTATGTGAGGAATATTGGTTTTATATCATGAAATTGGTTTTATCTTGATATTGGATGAATATTTTAATTACGCTTAAGGTTTTTATTATATGAGGGCATAAGAGAAATTCTATTTTTAGAAAGTGTAATGGTTTAGATTTAACTAGTGTATGATGTCAAGATTTCTATTATGTAAGATATCCGAAACTAGGGGCAAAGGAAATGAATCAAGACTTATATAGATGATATAGAAGGAAAAAGGTTTCCTACTTATTAAATTTAATTTACCAAGACTTTTATTAAGTGAGATTAAATTTAATGAGAGTTTGATTCTCCACTAAGAAATTGAATCCAACAAAAATTTTAAAATCACTATTTAGAGAGTACGGGATTCAAATAAAATAGTGAGAACTATAATAAAAGGGGATCAAAATTTACAAGTCGCTAATAAAATATTTCTTTCTTTCTAGTATCACTTTGTTGGCGAAAATGTAATAAAATAATAATTCTATTACAAATAAATATAAGAGAAATAATGAAGATTGCATAAAAACTATGAAACTGAGGCGTGGATATCGCACTTTTTTTAAGAAGATTCGAGCCTTCTATGATTAGTAAAGTTTAGAATCGATGTAGTATAAAAAAATCTTAACTTGTCCTCTCCAAAACACAATAGCCTAATAGTTTTTTCTGTTTGGTTTATTACAACTCTACATAAATTGCTAAACCTAAGCTCCTTCAAAAGAACATCTTTCTCTAGTTAGTATTTGCTCTTAAACAAAAGTTGAAGATTCTCCACCTTTTCAAAATCTCAACTCACCATAAATAAAATAAAAAATATTAAAAAAAAGTAAGTTACAATTTTCCCCAATTCATTTTTTGATATTGATAAATGCAACTGACAATAAATACAAAAAAGAGAAAATATCAGATAAAGACAAACTATTATACCTAATGAAGGTGTGTTTTGTATTGAACCTTCACTTAGTATAACAATAATCTTCACTCAAAAGTCGAAGTATGGTCAACATTGAGCTTTGACTATTTTAAGGAAATAAAAATTATTGCTCACACATAACAATCTAGGTGTTAAATTTGAGCTTTTATAGCTAACCTGTTATGGTCATGTGCTCTCCTAGTTTTTATGAGTGTTTTTGAGATCAAGTCCAATTCTTATAGAATGTGGCCCTACTTTCACACTCATATAGGTGAAATCTGTCAAGGATGCTCCTATAACTCTTAACATCTCACTCATAATGAGCTATAGAATTTCATTAAGAGTTTGGTAACTCAACCTTCCAATAGTTATAGGATAATGCACTCACATTATTGGGATGGATATTCGAATAAAAAATAGTGCATTTTTACACCCACCATATGATTCATTCTTCTAGTTGAACCCAATTATAGGATCTTTAATCCTTGGGTTAGGTTTCCTCATCTGTGGATCATGATTCTATGGACTTCAATCCCATCTCCCTTGATATGTTCTAGACCTTTTCTCTTGTCAAGACCTTATTAAATAGATTGTAAGATTATCAAGAGACTTAACATACTTTATATTAATAATGTCATTACTCAAGTAAGATCTTATAATATTGTGTTGTCTTCTAATAGATTTGGATTTACCGTTGTAAAAATAATTTTTTACTCTACCAATTGCAGGGTGCTATCATAATGTATTCAGATAGGTGGAATAATTTTTTAAAAAAAAATTGGATATCGAAAAATAAGTCCCTTAGCCAGTTGGCTTCCTCACTTATTGATGCTAATGTAATTAGCTTAACCTTTATAGTAAAGTTAACAATTATAGTTTGCTTTTTTATTTCCAACATATAGCAATACCACCCAAAACAAAAACATAACCATTGGTAAAGAAAGAATCACCTGACAATGTGTCCAATTGACATCACTATAACCTTCAAATATAGTAGAACTCCTATTACATAGGTAATGTCAGGTTTAGTGCAATCAATTGCATAACGTAAACTACCAATCAAATTAGCATATTTCTTATGATTAGAAATCTTATTATCACTTTCAATAGGAAACAAATGAATATTGGAATCAAAAAGAGTTGCAACATGCTTACAATTAGCATAATTATATTTTTTCTATAATGTGATTGATCAAGAAATATACCATCACTAGTTCTAGTGATTTTAATGCCCAAAATAAGATTTGTCTTACCAAAATCTTTCGCATCAAAATGGATTCCAAGCATTTTCTTTGTTTATTAACAACATGCAGGTTAGATCCAAAGATCAACATATCATCAACATAAAAACAAATCATCACGTGTGAATCGTTGATAGATTTATGATATATGCAATTATCACACTCATGTATTGTAAAGCTCAGCAATCATGCAAGAAGAAGATGAAAAGGTAAGACTACCTATAATATTTAGTGAAATAATTTGACCGCCACTATTATTTATAAGGAAACTTACCTTCATGAAAAACTACATATTTGAATTAAAAAATTACATTCTTTTCAGAGAGAACATTAGCTACGTTAAGGAGATTGAGATAGAATAACATCTTACCGTTCCATATCTTGAAATGGACATTATGAAACTTGAAATGCTTGTTAAGATCTCCAACTTGATTGATGAGTTTGTCTTGTATAATCTTCATATTTTTTGAATCACCTTAAAGTTATTGTGAAAATGCATTAAAATAATAATTTTATTACAAATAAAAGCAAGAAGAATAATGAAGATTGAATGAAAACGATAAAATTGAGGCACAAATATCTCACTCTCTTTTAGGAAATTCAAGCCCTTTACGATTATTAAAGCTTAGAAACCGATATAATAGAGAAAAATCTTGACCCATCCCTTTTAGGATACAACAGCCTTATAGTTTCATTATTTGGTTTATTGCAACTTTACACAAGTTGTTAAATTCAAGCTCCTCCAAAAGAGCACATTTTTCTGGCTAGTATTTTTTCTTAAACAAAAGTTGAAGATATGTGAACACATATGTAGAATGAATGATATCAGTTGTTTATATATTAGTCTTCACCTTTTCATATTCTCAACTCATCATAAATTTCCATTAATTCAAACTTTTCATTTTTCATCTTTTCATATTCTCAACTAATTATAAATATCTATTAATTCAAACCTTCACTTTTCATATTCTCAACTCATTATAAATAAAATAAACAATATTAAAAAATATAAGTTACAACATCTCTTCTAAAAATTCTGGACAATAACATATTAACCAAGCCAAATTATAAGTATTAGTTAAGGAGTCTTAGCATAGTTTTGAACTATGAGAAGATTGCTTATGTATTATAGGCACCACTTTTAAAAGCCACAACCCTTAAGGCAACCGAATGGAATGAGCATGATCTGAAAACCAAAGGCCATATGCTAGCTTCAAGAAATAAAGACCTCTAGACTAATCATGAGAATATAAGGTTGGCATATGATGTCATGAATGCATTACAATAGTTGTATACTGAAAAATCTCATATAAAGGAATACATATTGTATTTGACATTGTTCACCTTATGACTTAGGGAAGGAATTGCTCCAGTTGTTAAAAAATATAATAGGACACAATCATCTAATGCTTGAAACTTGCAAAAATAAAACTTTTGACCCTTTTCTCATGAACTAAGTCATGCTAGGGGTACATTAGTTCTTTCAACATATTTTTATTATCATTAAAATACCAAGAGTTCAACAAGTCATAAAAGGATCGCATATTGGTCTAGTTAGGACAAAATAGACTTTTAAGTCCAATAGGTTTAAAACCCTTACCAACATGTGAATCATGTCTTTAAGGTAAGATGCTCAAGTGTCCTTTTAAAAGTAAAAGGAAATTATCCAAACAACTATTAGAATTAATACATACAAATGTATGTGACCCATTCAATAGAGTGGCCAAGGGAGGATTTTGATACTTTATTATGCTTACTAATGATCACTTATAATGTGGGTATTTGAATTTAACGAATAAAAAATCATAATCGTTTGAAAAGTTCAACGAATTTAAAAATAAAGTGGAGAAACAAACTAGAAAGAGTATCAAGACTTTACAATCCAATCATGGAGGAGAATACTTAAGTATAGAGTTTCAAGAATTCTTGAAGGCTAATGGAATAATTTCTCAATTGGCTCTTCGATATACACCTCAGCTCAATGGTGTATCAAAAAAGAGGAATTGCACTTTATTAGATATGATATAATCAATTATGAGTTTTAAAGAACTTACTAATATCATTGTAGAAATATGTCTTCCATATTGTTGTGCACATCCTAGATAGACCTCTAACTAAATCTATCCAAAAGACCCTATACAAGGTATGGTATGGAAAGGTTGCAAACCTTAATTATATGAAAATTTAGGGTTGTCCAACTTATTTTAAATTAGTTAAAATAGATAAATTAGACTTTAAATATGAGCAGGGTTGGTTTATTGAATATCTTAAAAAATTGTTTAAAATATTATTTCTGTTTCCCAACTAATCAGAGAATCACCATTAACCAAAAAGCCACTTCCTAAAGAATGAATTCTTATAAGATGGTAGAGTAACAAAAAATATTAAACTCAAAAAAGAGTCCAATGAGTCTCAAATTGACTTTTTTAATGCAGGATTGTTCACTCAGAAAGCCTTAATATCGAACTCTATAATATCGATATGAAGGATATCTAAAGTATCAAAACCTTCAGTTATATACAAATTTCTTCTTAAGCTAATCAATAAGCAATACTATAAAGCTAAAGACAATGAAATTTGAAATAGATTTGATGTATACTAATCAAGTGTGGTCCCTTGTTGATCAGCCAGAGGGATTGTTCCTATTGGTTGCAAATAGGTCTTAAAGAGGAAGATTGGCAAGGATAGAAAGGTAGAGAACTATAAAGCTAGACTGGTTATAAAAGGTTATACTAAAAAACAAGACGTGGATTATGAGGAAACCTTTCACCAATTGTTATGATTAAATCCATCAAAATTATACTAACTGTTGTTATGTGCTATGATTATGAGACTTGGCAAATGGATGTCAAAGTGGCTTTTCTTAATGGATTTGTTGAAGAATACATTTACATAGAACAACATATAGATTTTGTATCCACTGTTGTAAGACATAAAATGTGCAAGTTTCATCACTCCATTTATGGGTTGAAATAAGTTTCTAGAAGCTGGAATCTCTTATTTGATGAAACAATTAGATCATTTGGTTTCATAAAGAATCCTTATGAACCTTGCACTTATAAGTAGGTAAAAAGACATGCCATCGTATTTGTTATTCTATATGTAAATCTAGTTAGGTAAAGATCTAAGAAAGACAACTTATAGCCTTGGAACTTGTATTCACAGAGATAGAGCAAAAGGATTGATAGGATTATCCCAAAGATTGTACATAGAAAAGATATTCAAGAGATTCAACATGAAAAACTCTAAAAAAGGATATTTGTCTTCACTCATGGTTTTCATCTTTCTAAGAGTATGGGTCCAAAGACCGATGAAGAGCGATAATGGATGCGTAATGTATCTTATGCTTTAGCTATAGGCAGTTTAATGTATGTCATACTATGTATAAAGCCTGATACAGCTTATGTTATAAATGTGACAAGCAGATTTCAAACTAATCTAAGAGAAAAACATTAGACAGTTGTCAAGAAGATCCTTAAGTACTTAAGAAGAGCTAAGGATATAATCCTATGTTATAGGTGTTTATAGATAAACATCCATAGATACTCAGACTTTGACTTTCAATTAGATATGGACAATAAAGAGTCTACATCCACTTTTATCTTTATATGTAATGGAAGAGCAATAAGTTAGAAAAGTTCTAAATGATCAACGACTGTTGAATCTACCATAGAGGTTGAGTATATTCTTGCTTCAAAAACAACAAAAGAGGTTGTTTGGATGCTAAAGCTTGTAACTAAATTTACTATGGTTCCAAATATGGTATATCTAATGACCATGTTTTGTGATAATACCAGTGTCATTACATAAGCAAAGGAACCAAGAGCACATGAAAAATCAAAACATATTCATAGAAAATATCACATTCTGAGAGAGTTCGTTAGAGTTTGAGAGATATTAATCCAAAAAACACTATCCACAGAGAACAACTTCATATGGATGAACACCTCCTAACATTGTGTGTTACATGGAAGACACATAATAGTCAATGAAATAGACTACTCACTGATGTAGCATGACTTTTTACGCAAGGAGCTCAAGAATAACTTGGTGAAAACACATAATTGTATGAAGCAAAAAACATATATTAGCTACAACATTGGCGAGTGGATTTTTCTCAGATTACTACCTTACTACCACTATTAAGTTTTTCATTGAGCTCATCAAAAGCTTTCACAAAAATATTTTGGACCTTATAAATTTGTAGAGCATATTGGACCAGTAGCTTATCAACTTGAATTGCCAACTTCAGCTAAAGTTCACTTGGTTTTTCATGTTTCATCGCTAGAAAAAAGGCTGGGCAACACAGACCAGTCCATTCCTGAGGTTCCACCATTAGCAGATGACGGACAACCTATTTTGGAACTAATTGCAAGTAAGGAATTCCATTGGGTAAAACGTCGCGACAAATTGGTTGAGGAACTTCTGGTCCACTGGAAGGGGTTGTTAGAATTTGATGCACCATGGGAAGAGTCTGATGTGCTTAAAGACAAATTTCCTACAGCTAACCTTGGGGACAGGTCAATGTAAAGTAATTACCCCTGGTCAATATATATACACACAAATATCTGGTTTGGTTTATCTCAAAGTGATCTACTTTAAAGCTTAAACAATTAATCTGTGTGTGTGTGTCTCTGTGTATATATATATATATATATATATACATATAAACAAGAGTGGCGTCTAAGGAAAGAAATATTGGTCAAAGCTCCTAACTCCTTATCGCTCCATTAACGTTGTCTTGATACCAATACAATTAGGTAACTAATTCTTTATTAAAATTATTGTTATTTACTACTATGACTCTTCTTCTCCAGAGACAGATGATGTGAAGAAGATAGAAATTATAGACATCATTTATAACAAACTTCATGGGGATTAGCAATTGGATCTCATGAATCTATATATTAACTCGTTTCTTCTTCGTAACGGCACAAATGGGTGACTTTCTTTCTTACAATGGCACACAGATTGGGGCCAGACTAACCTCCTCCGTACGTTTTGAGGCATATCATGGAGCCTAAATATATTTTAGGCAACCCGTTTCGACACCAAAACTGACCAAGTCCTTCATAATATACAAGCCAGACATTGTTTAGAGTAGATGTTTCGAGTCAATACACAGACAGTGACATGCCAACACAAACCGACGTCCAATGGTGAATTAGTTGGTAATAAATGGCACGATTCTGTTTTTGATAAATTCCATGTAGACAGTAACAGCAAATAAAGGCATGGTTTCACTTTCAGACCGCCTTTGCTGCACTGGCCTATGGCCAAGTATGTTTCCAATCAAGAATTGGGTGGGCATTGAATCGACTGCATTAAGAGCAGGACCCTCAACACTAAATAAGTAAAATGATGAATAGCAAACGCCTTGGACCACATGAAGAGTTCGACATCGAATTTAGCTCTACTAATTGAAGGAAATAAGCAAAATATTGAAACGGAAACCAGAATATTCATTAATGTTTCATGTGCTGCAGATTTGAAGTTCGTAAATTTTAATCTGCTGAACCCCATACAAGTGATTACATGTACTGGTTAACTTTCACCGACTTGGTTGATCTGGTTGGATGGCAGTAAATTGTTATACTGTCAATGGCTTCAGAGTACAACTGCATATTGCGTACAGGGGACGAAGTTAATCATTGTGCAAAATGTTCAGCCTTGTCAGTCGCCTAATAATATTCCATTAGTGCAGACCATTTTCCATGTTGCGCTGCTTTGCACCAATGTTGAGAGTGACCGAGGAAAAAGACTTGACCTTTAAGGAGAAAGCAACAATACAGAGAATAAAAACAGAGTTAAAGAAGCTACTCAAGAAAAAGCGCACTAAACTTTTCCTTCTTTTTTTGTCACTGTACAACCAAGGCCGCAGTTTCAATGCCGTTAAGAAAATACTGTCAACTACCTTTCAAATTTGCAGAAAAGAAACAACTTTAATAATACAGAACTACAATCATCATGCTATACAGATCTGGGAAAAATGTACTAGAGAGAGACTATGCAAAATTTCTATCATGAACAAAGCTTGGGTAAGGATCTGGCATTGCTATGGCTTGAGACTTTTGATTTCATGATTTTTGCCATCTGGGTTTGCATTTTTCGACAAACTTTCTCTAGTTCCATCACCCTCCATTGCATTCCTTGCAAATGTGCTCTAAGCTTCTCATTGTTCGCTGAAAGATCAACCTTCCCAGCATAGAGAACAACTTGTTCATTGGCTTCATCTTTCTTACCCTTGTTTCCCGTTTCGGTGAAGATACAAGGTGAATCAGTGCAGGATCTAGTATTGTTTGTGCTTGTAAGCAAGTTTTTGAGCTTGAATTGCTGAGAGATGAGAGCCTGGACGGCACTTTTTGATGGGAATTTGGCATTCTGAGAAAGGCGAAAGCAAGCCTCGTCTGAAAGCTTCTCATAATTAAGAGAACAACATATATTTATCTTGTCTTCTTCCAACAATCCTGCATGCACCTATATAAACAGAGTCAGTCCAAATTCACTGATTAAAATAGGAATCTGAAAATGATAGTCTTTTAAGCTTTTAAATATTAATCTTGAATTTTACAGTAAGAAGTTAAATTGATTGCAAGTGTCTAAATACCAAACTGAAATTCAGAAGAACATGTATGAGAATGATCCACAATGCAAATTCATAATAATAATAATAATAAGTGAAGAAATATTCTGAAAATCTAGAAAACTTCCAGAAGGAACTTCAGTGAGATCATTGTACCTCAAAATACATGTCTATAGCATGGTACATTTCATCGTAGGAGTCCCTGGAAGAATCCGGCAGGGCCAAGGCAAGAGCAAGGAACTTTGAAGGTTTTAAGCAAGGATCTGGAGCTACCTCTGCCATATACAAATCCATCAAGCTAGCAACTTTCTTCAGTGAAGACAAAGATGCTTGACAACCTCCTCTATGCAGAAATGCTTTCAAGAACCTAAGAACAAGATTCACATCATATAAGTAATTCGTCCCATTTGGAGAAGGAATCAGTATATTATCTAGTGTTGCTTGGTCCATCAGATAGCCTATCATACTCTCTAACTTGCTTCGAGCACTTTTGTTTATGTTTAAACTCAAAACAACTCGAAGAATCCCGAATAAACTCTTGCACGAAATGGAGCTTCGATCAAGTGTATTAAGCATATCAATGACAGTTTGTAAAATTTTGCCCTTCTCTTCCATTGTGGCAGTATAGAACTTGGACTTCTGATAATAAAAGAGGAACCTACTTATGATTACTTGATCAATTTTTCGACCAATCATGGATTTTATCACCAATTCAATCAAACTAGGTCGCAAAACTATAAGATCTTCAAACCACCAAGTTACTCGAGAGAAGCCGTTTTTCAAACTCTCAGTGCTTCTAGTGTCAGAGGAGAAACGAAACCCGGAGCTATCTGGGGAAGAAGTAGATGCGCAAGGGCTTGCTTCACTGGTCAAAGCCAGCCTCCCGACTAGAGATTCAAGGCATTTTTCAAGTATACCCGAAGAATTTGCAATTGGAACAAACTCTTGGCACTGCTTCAAACAACCCAGAACCTCAGACCATGTCCAGTAGTTAATCTCTTCAAGTGGTTTCTCTGTTTGTTCCAGTAGACTGGGTTTTTCTAATGTAGATTTCTTCATCTCCATGAATTGTGCAGCACAATGTAGGGGGAAAATATTGGAAGGAGTTATATCAATTTTGCCATTGTTGTAGCAAAATCTTAAAAGAAGCTCAAAACTCTCCGGCCCCCCTGGAAAATCATGAAATATCAGTCTGAGATTTCTCTTAGTGTCAGTCGATTTACCAAATAATTTGCTTAACCTCCCAGAATACAGAGCAACAATTTTCTGCATAAAGCCAAAAGAAACAGAAGAGTTAGATATTTACCAGTTAATTATCAAATAGAGATTTCAATAGTACAACTTAATTCCTGAACAAACGACTACTAACACCTATTTTTGTCTTGGAAAATAAAGACAATTCTCAGTCACATTTCCAGTAGAATTTTAGTGCCACATAAAACCACCTAGAGAATGAAGTTAAAAATCGATATAAAAGAATGAACTTATTGAATTAGACAAAACAAACAAGGAAAAATGAAGAAGAAATGTACTGTAACACCTGCAAAAGAGGGAGACAGGTCGTTATGGACAATAATTTGTGGAATGGTAATTAAACAAAACGAATCTACTATTCATGCCGGCAAAGAAGGGTAAAATTTTTGTGAAATGAAAGCAACTTAAAGTCCTTACCAAAAGATGTGAACAGAGCAGATGAAGGTATAAACACTCAAGTCTCACAACAACAACAATAAATGGAAGAAAAGAACAAGAACAAGGCCTTATCTATCACCTCAAGAAAATTGTGATGACAATAGGAGCCAGAGGAGAAGAACAAAAGCTAGTGGACGGAACCTTTGCCCCACCTCGCTGCTATGTAGTTGCAACTTAATGGTGGAGGGTACAGGTTAAAAATTCATGATTGATGTTAAAATTGAATTAAAAAAAAAAAAAACCAAAAAGATTACAGAGAAATTAACAACCACGGAATTCTAAGCACCTAAAATTCAACGGTTCACCATATTAAAGATCACAGCGCAAGAAAAACATATTAAAGATCAGAAAACAACTACTTCCTACGGAAAAAAAAATAAAAATTTACCTTGTTTACCATGAAAGTCTCTTCCCCATTAATATCCACTTCAAGGTCACAGCAAACAGCCATGACTCTCAATATACCAGACCAATAACTAACCCACCTCAAGCAAGGAGGGTTTTTTTTTTTTTTTTTTTTGTGTGGATTAAAAAGAAGAAAACTTAGCAACCCAACGGAGACAGAGATGTAATTGGGAGGTGGAGTGGGAAAGTGAGAAGGAGCACAGAGGTCAGGGCTAAAGTCATATTCTGAGACGAGGAAGAAGACAAACACAAAGTGCTTCTGGGGTCTTGCAAATGGCTGAGAAAACAGTCAACCGGTACGCAGAGGCAATGTGGTGGTTGTCAACTGAGATACAAAGACAAAACTCAATGTAGCAACAAGGTGTATAAAGACAGAAAAGAGATATATTATAATACGGATATACGATCACATAGCGAGAGTAGAGAGTGGTGGCTAAAAACAGTTGTTGTATGACCTGACATTCTCAGCTAAACAATATTTCTTTGGTTAGAATATTGTTCCTCATAAACTACTCAATGTTAAAGTAATTGACAATTGTTCATAGAATATAATAAACAAATGTGATTTTCTCGGAGAAGACACTAACATTAGAAGTGAAGCTATTTTGCTGGCTTTCTTTTTTGTTTTTCCATTTTCACAGCTGCAACTCTCTGTATCTGTGCACCCACCACCCCTATATTTTCATTTTTTTACTTTTTATCTGTGGCCACTGACCCTCTGATTAATCATGTACGTACATTATGGATGATGATGAAACTGAATTGACCATTTTGACCCCATTTGCTTCTGAGCAACACACTTAAATTTGTCCCACAAGTGGGTCCCGTTTGTTTAGCTTTTGAAGATCTCATAGATTGGACGGCTATGATTAGCATACGTATAGTGAGTCACGGTCAGGTTGCCCAAGATATTCTCTTCTCTTTCTGAACACTGGGGAATCTGCATGCAATTGAAGGGCGCCACGTGGCCGACCTAGAAAACACAGCCACTCTCCTGAACTTTATAAAAGGGTATTTTTGACAATGTACTTTCACTGGAGCGAAAAGTGTCCGATTCATCATCAAAGGATGACATCTTTAACATCATTAACCAATCATCAACTTTGTTCCTCAACGGTGTCATTTGGCTGTTTTTCTACTCTCTCCCAACTCCCAAGAACCAAACTTCGTTGTTGGGCCAATATGTGGGTTCAAATTTACCTTGTCTACAATATTATGATAATTTAAAATTTGTGAGATGACCAGTGATTAACCTATTTTATGTGGATTTGGCCAAATTACTAATTCCCACCCAAGGTTTTCTTAAATGACAAAACTTCACCCGTAAAGTTTTAAAAAACTGAGTATCCACTTCATTGTTTGAAAAAGTTAAAATACTCTTCATAAAAATAAATAATATTGATATTAAAATAAATTTTAATATAAATAATATTAAAATAAAACTTAATATAAATTAATACAAAATTTATAAAGCAGTTACTGTCACTAGTAATGTTGTTGACGATGTCAATTGTCATTAACATAACTAAGTAACTAGCAAATGTTACCTAGCTCGACCACCTCAATAGCGAAGGTAGTTAAAAATCTAGTAAAAACTGTCAAATCTGATCACTTCTGTTAAATATTTGACGATCAAATCTACCTATCAATGAAACTAAGTAACTGTTTTCGACCACCTAATTAGATTAACAACAACCGCCATGGTCACTAACAGTGGTTACTATTTTAAATTTTTATTTTAATATTTAAAATGTTATTATTTTTATTAATTTATTAAAATTTTATTATTATTTTAATATTATTTTATATTAAATTTATTTTTTAATTTTTGTTTAAAAAGATAAGAATATCTCTTTAACTTTGGTTAATGGATAGATAATTGGTTTTTTAGAACTTTATAATGAAACTTTGTTAGTTAAGAAAATCTTGGGTGGAAACAGATCGTTTGGCATTTTTCATTTGGATTTGGTCGAAGGATTTGCCCTCATCCATAGTTTTCTTTAAAGATAAATCTCCCGTGTCAATTTTTTAAAACTTAAATATATATTTGATAATTAAAATTAACAGTTAAATTAAATATTAATAATTAAAATAGTATTTTTATTATTTTAACAAAATTTTTAAAAAAATTATAAAATAAAATTTATTAAAATAATAATAAAATAAATTATAAAATTATTTAAAAATTAAATTAAAAATTATAAAAAGCAACCATCGCCGTCAATGACAATAACCATCAAAGTTAGAATCAAGTAGCCAAAAACAGCTACTTTGTTCATAGGGCGATTAGACGGAGGCAACAAATTTGGTCGCCTTCTTTTTTTATAGAGATGGTCAGATTTGATGGTCTCCGCCATCAACAATAATAAAACATAATAAATAATGACTGATCTTGACCTCAACGGCTATTTTTTATCAACCTTGATGGCCAATAGAGCTAGATTTGATTATTTCTATCAAAAAAGGAAACAGACAGATATGTTTGTCTTTGCCAAAAAAGGATATCGCCAAACTACTTCGCCAGCAATGGTAGTTGTTTTTTTTTTTTTTAAAGTAATTTTTCTTAAAATTTAATTTAATTTTTTATATTTAAAAATCATTTTATATTTTTCTTATATATATTTTTTATTTTTATGAGGATATTTTGGTTATTTTAACAAAAAAGTTAACAACTTTAGATAAAAAATGATTAACGGATAGTTGCTTGAGTTTTAGAATAAGTCCATTGGCCTTTGGATTAATTGTCTAAAATTCAAAATTCTCTGCTCCTCTCTCTTATCCTTTTGTGGGTAAGGGGGTATGTTATTCAAGTCAAATTATAAAATCAAATCGGACCGTTTTAAAATTATAGCTTACTTTAGTTTGGATTAATAAATTTTGAAAAAAAATGATTTATGGTTTAAGTTACGGTTTTGATGATTTTCAACCTGTGAACCCTAAACATTTTTTTTTTAAATATATATTAGCCAAATTGTTATTTTCCACTGAGGTTTAATGAAGTAATATTCCTACTTTAAGTTAGAAAAAATTATTTTTATCACTAATTTGTTAATTTATTTAAAAAATCTATAAAAATTTTAAAAAATTGTAAACTAAATAATACTTTGTCCCTAATTTTTTTATAAAATAAATTTATGTATTTGTAATTAATATTTATTTTAAATAAAAAAATCACTTGTGTTGTTGTTCTAAATATAGTGCAAAATTTCATTTTTTTTTATATTTATTTACTTTTACATAATTAATACATTTATTTTATATATTAAATAATTATAATTCAATTCTTATTTATTATATATAATTTTTAATATATTTAAACCGTAATTTAAGTTGGTTTAAAATATATTTTTTAATTTAAGTTTATTTAATTTTGTTGAAAAAAATATTTCTTAAATCATACCAAGATGGTTGGCAAACAGAAATCATAGCCCTGTTACCATGATTAAGAATTCTGTACGTAAGGATTTCTAAATGACATGCAACTTTCATGGCAACATCAACTTAAACCGAATGACTATTTTTTACTTAAAGTATGACAAATAGGTTTTCATCTTTTTTAATTTGAAAAAATTATTATTTATTTTTTTAATAAAATTATTAAAACATAAAAAAAAACTCTCAAGTGAAGATAATATTTTATTTTTAAAATTTTATTGAATAATTTTCTACATCTTTAATTTATATTTAATTTTATAAAAAATAAAAAAAAATTTACAAATACAATTATAGATAGAGTTGTCGATAACGGGTAATCGTATGATTAGAGTGAATTATGAATTTTAAAAATGATAGGGGTGTTAATAATTTTCTAATGGCTTTTGGAAATTTAATATAAGTTCGGGATTTTTTTTGAAAATTATAAAATTTAAGAAACATCCCTCAATAGATTCATAAATAACAATTACAACCCTAAAGAATTGAGCAAAGTACGACAAATTAAGAAGCGTAAATTTATTTTAAATTATTAGAGTTCAATTATATTTTTAAAATATATAGATGAAATTAATATTTTTAAAATAAAATTTAAAAAAATCTATTTTTCTTAGTAAGTTAAAAAAATAATATTTATATCTCATAATATTCTTCATTAATATTGTAAATTTTGAAGATAAATAATAATTACTTATAGTTTTATTATAATATTTGAATAAAACAATTAAAAATTTTGATAAATAAACAAAATGTAATTCTTTTAAATTTAAAGAGCAAGATTCTTCCCTTTTATCAAAGCTTGGGCACTTAAAGTGGTGTTTATCCTCTACCAAGCTATTGGGGATTTTTTTTTATGATTCGATAATTTAAACCATCTGATTAATTCTGGTTAATCAAATAGATTAAATCTGATAACTTATGATCACCTAGATTTGCAATCACAAATCAAATAAATTAAAGGTTATTGATTTTACTATAACTTAAAATCAAACTATCACCTTAAATGATCTATGTCCTTAGCACTAGGTCAAGTTCTTGGGATTCTTTTTTTGCAAAACACAGAGTAGTTCTCACTAGGAGTCAAACCCATATAGTTGGATTTACTCACCCCACAAGCCGTGCATAAAAGAATTCCAAGTCCGTAAGTAAATTAGAGTCTTATAGTTTCCTGCATAATCTATCTGTAATCTCCCAATACTATTTAAAGTCTTTTTCCTGGCAATAAGCTGTGATAATGATAGTTACATGACATTACTTATTGCATCTTAATCAACCCTTTTGATGTCTAGGGCTGGTAATCGGATTGAATAAGTCGGAGGCTACATTATTTAGTCCAACAAATTCAGCTGTGGATTGAACATAATTCGAGTTTTGGATTATTTTAGACTAAAAAATTGTCCAAAAGAAATTTTTACATTAAGTTTTCAAATTTGGATTTAAACTAGGGCTGGATTCGAAGCGAACACGTTCGAGCTCGTTTTCGAGCTCGCTTCGTTCGACAGCGAAACGATACAGTCCTCACACGAAGCGAACACGAATATGAATATGTGGGACGAATATTCGGTTTGAACGAATACGAACCCGAACCAGATAACAAACAGTTCGGTTTACCGAACTGTTCGTTATGTGCTCCGTCCCATCCCAGTTGTTTCTTCTTCTTCTTCTTCTTGTTTCTTCTTCTTCTTCTGTTTCTTCTTCTTCTTTTCTTCTTCTTCTTCTGTTTCTTCTTCTTCTTCTTCTTCTTCTTCTTCTTCTGTTTCTTCTTCTTCTTCTTCTGTTTCTTCTTCTTCTTCTTCTTCTTCTTCTTTGTTTTGTGTTTTTTGTCGGCAACGCACCCTCCGTCCCATCCCAGTTGCTTCTTCTTCTTCTTCTTCTTCTTCTTCGTTTTGTGTTTTTTGTCGGCAACGCATCCTCCGTCCGTTCGTTCCAGATGGCGAACACGTTCGTTCGGCATCTACAGTTGCGAGCCAGCGAACGAATCTAGACTTTTTCGTTCGTCCGAATACGAATCGAGAACGCCGTCCGATCTTGTTCGTCGAACCCGAGCCGAACACGAGCAGTACCAGTAAACGAACGAAGCGAACACGAGCATACTCTCGTTCGGGCTCGGTTCGCTTCGTATCCAGCCCTAATTTAAACAACTTTTATTCAAGTCTTCGGTTGAAAATTCACTATAGGTAAAGGTGTAATTAACAAGTTTTCAAACTTACCAACAAAATTATAGGAGTGTTTTTATAAGTTTTAAAAGAATAAGACAGACTTATTTGGCTGATATCTGATAAATATGAAAATTTATATGAATAAGAGTGTATTCATTAAGTTTCCATGCCTATCAAAAGATTGTAAAAGTTTGTTTTCAAAGTTTTTAAAGTTATAAAAGGTGTCTGAAATTCTTTTATGGGTGCTGAATTTCTCAGCTTCATTCATCTATATATACTATTTGACCATATATTTTATAAAATTCAAAGATCCTTGAGCTTTTCTGTGGTTGTTAAATGCATGGGCAAATTTTAATTGAAGTTATATGCACAGTGGAGACCAAAGTCAACTAAATTCCACGTCTCGATGTAATGTTACCAACTGACCAACAGCTACTTTGAATCGGAAAGAAGATAATGAGCAGTGCATGTTTATTAATTAGAGACTGCTGAGAATAGGAAAGCCCTAGCTACCAAGTTGGCGACTTTGGAAGGTCTTGAAAACAAAAGCAAGTAGAGATGGGAAACAAAGTGATGGAGATTTTTGTCCGATGGAAAGACAACATACGTATTTGCTCTTTGCCTTTCATGTGAACATCGCGAGAGGTAGCTTCCTGGAATACAAAGACAGCATGATGAAGGTATACCCAAAATTCTGCCGCTTTTCTTCCTGTCTTATGCCCGTTTGCAGCCTTTTGACAAAGGGAAAGATGCAAACCCTATTTTGGCATTGCCTTCATCATCGTGGACCACTAAAGAGCAACAAGAGAATCTCTCATGCATGGTAGGACCTTCTCAACCCACTTAAGTCCACACCCATTTAATCCTCCAACCCATTTGGGACCCAAGCTGTGGCAAATACTGAGTTGTGACCCTTCCATGTGAGCACCAGCATATTCTCTTCTCTCTTCATCCCCCAACCACTAGCATGCTCATCTAGCAAGAATTTCACTTCCCTAATAGTCTCTTCACCAAATGGAATACTGAAAAACCCTGCATTTTTCATCCTTTGAGACATTTTTGGCCCAGATTCTAACCTCTCTATCCTTTGAGACCCTTCATAACTTATAATGTTTTCAATCTTGTGTCCAATATCTGATTCATACTCGAGCCTTTGGTAACTATCCTTAGGCAAGAAAGTTTCTAAGGCATCAAAGGGAATCCATAGGTAATTGAAGCAGGTAGCGATCCTTGAAGTCAAACTAGATGCACTTAAATCAGAATCCTCATCAACCACAATCATGATACAAGGATTAAGCCCTTTAATAATATCTAGGAAAGTGTCTCGCAATGAAGCATCTTCACACGCGCTTCCCATTGTTTCATCGGACAAATATCGTATCCAGTTTTGGCAGTTTACTACCAAAGCCTCATCGTTCCTAAGGTTCAATATAGAAGGAGCCAAATGGCTTAATACTGATTCAAAATGAAATGCAGAGAAGTCCTTAAAAGAAGATGCGTCGACATCGATTATATTAAATTCGAAGGGAACATCTCGATACTTGGCGAAATTTCCCAAACGGAGGCCAACTTCTTCAGTTGATACATTAAGCAAGGGAGGGACTAGTGGCCTGTAAGAAGGCACTGTAATTCTGACTGAAGGAGGCCCTTCAGGCCTTCTAGCCAAGGCATCTATGAGAGTAGGCCACTGCATACAGTGAGTGATACTGAAGTCTAATATGTGAACTCTTGAATACCCTTGAATTGCCCTAAAAATGGCACCATTTGATGCACAGAAGCCAAATCGGTGCCAAGGGATTACATCAACGTACCCGGCTAGCTCAGTGACACTCATAAGCCTCCTGTGAATTGTACCGCTACTATTGAAAGTCATCGTGGTAAGGCAAACACTTGATGCCCTAGAGATAAGGGCCCTTAAGAAACAGGAGGCGAGCCTTTGGTTTGGATCTCCAACTGATGAAGCGACATTATTGAGCACCCACATCACTTGCTGGGCTAAAGTGACGTCGTTACTTTCTAAGGCACTAGCACAGTGAAGCAAAAGCTTCTCTATACATGCCCCGTCCAGGCTACCAAGACACCCTGTAAGTGCTCCTGGAATAAAATTTGGAGTGGCGTTGAAGAGATTGGGGTTGTTCAGAGGAATGGATGAAGTGTTTGGTCTTACTTCAGTTTTCATGGATTGAGGTGCCGTTGCTTTAATGTGTATGGAAGAGAGTGCTGTGTTTAGAGGGAAGAAACGAGGATTGATGATGCAGAGAAAAGCCTTGTGTGTTCTGTTGTTTGTTTGAAACGACGTGTGGTGGATATTGGTTGATGGGATGAAATAACCAGGGTTTTTATCTAGTTACAGGTGTGTGAGTTCCCGAATTCAGGAATTATAAGGTGTTTGCTGTGGGAATTTAGACATAGCTTTTGTGCTATAAATTTGTGTTTGTGCAGGAAGGAGCAACAGAGGCTGAGAGGAGATAGAGAGAGTTGAGAATTAAGAATTGAGAGCCAGTTATATTACATGCTATGCTACCAGAACCATATATATATAGTGGGAGAAGTCCTTTTTGAACGATTATCTAGATAGGATGAAGCCAAAAGTTAAACATTAAATGAAGCCTGAGTTTTCATTACAATCACAAGGTTTCCTGATCTGAGTTAGTCGAAACGTACTATTTAGTTGGTTTTAGGCTTCTTTTTTCCCCTACCAAACTGGAGTCCGAAATTAGTCAACTTTATCTTAATGGTAAAATTACTCATTTACAATACATAATAAACGGCCGAACGCCTTTGACACTTTATAATCCAGCTTGTAAGAAACAAGTAGAAGCAGAAGCTAAACTTGATCTCAACCAGTCAGTATCACTGAGATGTAAGATCAAGGTTGATGCCGAGTTTCTTATATCTTCATATTAAAATGATATATATATATGTGTGTGTTTGTGTACTCGAATTTGTATGTAGTTAAGTGTTATGCATGAATGTTATACGTGAAATATTAAGACCAGCTCTAAAACTACCATGAGTTTGATAAAATATTTTTTCCCTAATAATTTGCGAAGCAACGAGATTCTGGTGAAAAGAGCTAAGTTATTAACAAAGGCAAAGCTCCCGATCGAGTCTTAAACTATCTTCACTAATAATTGAATATAGATATCGAGTCTTAGTTAGGTTGGCATGGATGGAGGTTTTCTAAGCAATTTTGGCTGATTGCTAGTCAGTTAATTCCCCCACACCTGTTCTAGATAAGTGATTATTCATTATGGTGAGTGTAGTAAGCAGAAGGTTATAAGTACGTTAAGGAAGCTGTCTTAGCCGGCCATTTTTTTGTCGAATTTGAGCTCATGAAATGCCATTATCAGACAAATTCAATAATCATTCATTTTATTTAAATCTAATTTGTTCATTGAGTTTAGTGATTGATGGCTACCTTTCATTCCCATCCTTCCACAAATATGATACGTATGTGATATCAACTTGGTTGCTTGTGCCATATGATGCCAAAACTAAAGACAAATTAGACCTCTTCCCCACAAGGACCAATTTGTATGCTTCACTAGAATGTCACTTCCTTTAATTCCTTTAACACCATTGCTAATTTCTCCTTCATTTTCTGTTTAAAAATCTTGTTTTCTTTTCATTAACACTAATTTTTTTCTTCGACGAACAGAATTATGGGAGTTCACTTACACTTGAGAGACTTTGAAGTGCCAAATTATGTACGTGATGCAGATCTTGTATACATATCACATCAATTTTAATTTTCCTATTTTATACTGTAGTTCTTTACTTGTATTGAGTTTTCGTGAATGATTTACCTTTCACCATAAATTAATGAAGTATCCTAGCCAATACATATATAGAATCCATTATATGCTAATATATTACACTCAAAAACAAAAGAGAGGACTCTGAAAGTGATGAAAATACTAGCTCTAGCTGGCAGTGACCTTTCACAAAACGAATCTATGAGAGAGATGATTCCTGCATGAATAGTAAGAGAAAACTTACACATTATAACTTAGTTTTTCCTTGGATTCGTGAAGAAAAAGTAGAAGCGGAAAACTTTGGACCAGCTATAATTTTGATTTGAACCTTCAGGACTCTCTCTCTTTAACATTTCCAATGGTAGAAAAATTTGCTGTTTCCTATAGAATATTGAATTTGCTATTCGTGGAGATTTGTCCTTGTCACTTCACCAAGACAATCCTACGAAATCTTGTGACCTCGATGGCACATTCCTTTAAACGTAAAAGAGAGCTTTTACTTTTCACTATTTTCCTCCCCAAGTCTGCTCTCCATGATTCATACAATAAATACTAACATGCGTACGCACACACACACACACACACACACACACACATATATGTCCGACAGAATAGTTCAGCAAATTATAAAATGAACAAGCTTAAGCTCAATGGTGAATCTGGGAGCTATTTATTAATTATTAACACGGTTGATATATTAAATCTCAAGAAAAATCATCTTCTTTTCATCCCCTCGAACCAGTTAATTTCTAGTTTTAGTGGTAATCATACGATTGTTTCGAGGGTAATTTGCAAACTGCTAAACAATTGGCTTTTTCAGACTTCTAAATATCCAGTAAAGGATTAGCAAATTAAATAGCATTTGAATATGTTACATCTTCTGAATTCATGCATTCTCTATTCCAAACAGATGGGAAGTATGAAAAGAACAAGAACGAAAGCCCTTGAATTCTCTTTTGTGTTGTTGTGGCAAAATTAAAGGAGACATATACGGCTGGATAAGTTGAGCTTCATTTGGGTTATAAGGTATTTAAGTTGGACAACGACGGGTCCTCGCGAAACTACAAGAGGTTAGAAGTTAATCCAAAAGACGAATCGTAATTAGCATTGTGATTTTCACCCAAAACTTTCAATCCCTTTGTCGTTGATGAGATATTATTAATGAAGAAAGGCAAATGACTTCACTTAATCATGTTTATTTTTTTAATTACTAGTGCTCATTTCATACTAATTAATATACTGTAGTATCTTGGAGACTTGTTCCAATCATTTTTGGAGTCCGAATTTATATTTTTAAATTCATCCTCAATAATGTTAAGCACCCCGTAGTCTACACTTAATAAAACAAAAGCTAGAGTCCAACGTCAGTAGTTCCAGGAAATTATTGGATTATATCAGGGATTGACATGCAACATTAGAATTGATCTTAGGTGGTTTGGAATTTATCTGGAAAACAAAAAATCATATGCCACGCAGAAGTATTCGGCTATTAAATTTGAGTTCCATTCTTGATTTCTTTTTTTTTTCTTTTAAATTGACTAGTCTATTTCATTCCATAGTTTTAATAATAGTCCCTTCTTAATGTGTAAATATATATCAATCAGAAATATATTAAATTAATAAAATTCGGAAGTAAAAATATGAAAAGTAAGAATGTAAAAACAAAAACAGATGATTTTTATGTGCTTCAGCCAAAAAGTTTCGAAGACTGAAATGTATTATTACAATATAGTTTGCTAATTCCAGTAACTAACTTATCTTTTTTCGAGATATGATCTTATCTTCTTCATCTCATTCTTATTGTTTTTATTTACAGTGAGGAGGTTACATTTGAGTAAATGTAGTAGTCTAGCATAATAATGTAATAGTGGCTTCTGAATTGTATTATCTATCTATTATTATAACTTTTAAGAGGTTAATTCTTTGATAATAGGAAATATCTTATATATTCTTAATTGACAAACTATGAACAACTGTAATGAATTGTATTATTTTGTGTGCATATTCGTACACTTTGTGATCACAATATTTACATAAATATCTAAATATTTGACAAAAATTAGTTTTGTACTATACTAAAAATACTTTGTACTTTTTGTGACAAATGGATATGTGTTTATCATCTGATTTAACAAGTGACAGAAATCTATGATAAGAGGTTCACTATATAAACTACCATTCGTCTTCATTTCAAAAATCAATGGGAATATTGCTTTTTTACTTTTAATCTTGTATCATTTTTGGGTTCTATTCCTTCTGTTGCGATTTTGTGTTAAAGTTTTTTTTTTTTTAAGAAATCATTTATTTTATAGATTGTGAAGTTGAATGAAGACTTCAGATTAAAGTGATTTCAACCAAGGGAGCTTGGATTGATGCTCAATGTGATCTTGAACATCTTCACTTAGTTGGAGGCTTAGTGAAAATGAGTGGAGTACTCATGTCTATCTTCAAACTTGTAAAACTTTCTTAATCAAATTTTAATCTTTTAGTTTATGTATTATTACTTTGTATGCTGGAAAATATGTTTGCATTGATTAACTATGTTATAGTGGATTTGCAAGTTCAAAACTTGGCTTCATGGATATAGGCTATGATTATAGTTGAACCATATAAAAATCAATTTATCTCATTTACTTGTATTTCTCATTTATATTTTCAGCTACATGGGATCTAGAATATGTAATTAATTTTACTAAATATGTAAGTTGTGTTAATAAACTATGACCATAGTTTACTTGTACCTCTACATTCAATAGATCAACTCAGTAGTTGGTATTAACACATTTGTTCCTTAGAATGGATATATTTTGTGAAGGTGAATCAACTACTAGGCCACCTATGTTGGATGACACTAACTATTCATATTGGAGGACAAGACTGAGAGTTTTCTTAAAATAGATTGAAGATGATGTCTAGAATTTTGTTGTTAACGGTTGTTCACCACCAAAAATAGAAGACGATGGTATATTCAAATTAAAACCTTGGAACTTTGGACTAATGTCAAACTTGAAATGTCTAATTAAAACTCAAGCAATTTATACAATATTTAACATTGATTTGATAAATCAAATGAAAATAATTGCAAATGATGAGATTACTAAAGATACTTAGGAGAAGCATAGAATTAAGCATAAGGGAACTAAGAGTGTCAAGATAACTTCTCTTAGAAGACTCATAATTGATTTTGAAAAATTTTACAATGCTTGAATTGAAAACTATTTTTGGAGTCTTATGCTTTAGGAGTAGTATAATCTAATGTTACATTAGTCCTAAAAGTTTTAGGATCTCTATTTGAAAGGTTTCTTCCTATATTAATCTGAATTGATGAATATAGAAATGTTAAAGAAATGGACCTAGATGAGTTGATCCACTTTTTTTTGAATATATTATCTCACCTTGAAAAGATGGGAGAAAAAGAAGTAAGGTGCATCTCTTGCACTTAAACATTGAATAGAATCATTCATTACTAAAAATGTTGATTTCAAAATTTTGGATGAGGAAAAAATTGGCATGCTTACCCAAAACGATGCCACATTTCTTATAAGGAACATGAAAAAGATCAACCATTGGTGAAGGGAAACAAAAATTTAGTACAACTAATCTAAATCAGTTTTCTAAAATAAGAAATAACGCTAGGTTTTTAAAGGAAAATAATAAGAAAAAAAAGATTTAATGTAGAGAATGTGAGGGTTATGATCACATTCAAGTCGAGTTAGCCAACTCACTAAAAAAGAAAGGTAAAGCAATGGTCATAACTCTTAATGATAGTGAGTCAAGTGGAGACAACACTAAGTCTATTATAGTTTATTGAGAATTTGTTGGCATTTGTTGCAATTTTTAACGAATTAAATGATATTAGTGAGCATGATGATGAAATCTACGATGAAGACAAAAAAGCCTATAAACAAATATATGATCAATGATTTAAAATGGTTCAAAAATTTAATAGGGTTAAGACTATGAACGATACGCCAGAAAAAGATTAAAGTGAATTGAATGAAAAATTTTCCTTATCAACTAAAGATCTATCTAATAGATAGTTACTATTATTTGAACTATAAACTAATTTATAGAAAACATGTATTCTATATTGAATGAATGATACAAAGAGATACAATGCTATTTATACAAGTATACAGATAAAGATGAAAAAAAATGATGAGATTAAAAATTAGAGAGATAAGAGATAAATATAAAAGATCAATACAATAATAAAACTAATCCCTCGAGTCTTTTCACGAGGCCAAAGTCACCTCTTGTCTTGAAGAAAAGCAAAACGAGCAAAAGGCAAGGACTTGGTGTAAATATTTACTAGTTGATCAAGTGCATAAATGAATCAAACTCACAGGTAACTATTGGAAACTTGTTCACACACAAAGTGGTAATCAACTCAATATGTTTTATGCATGCATGAAATATAGGACTAGAAGTAAGATAAACAACTTCTAAATTGTCACACCAAAGAGTAGGAGCTTGACTACATGTAATACCAAGTTCATTGAGAAGAGTTTTTATCCAAAGCAATTCAATTATTACATTTGCAATCATCTTATATTGACTCTTTATAGAGGATCTTGCAATTATTTGCTGCTTTTTAGACATTCAAGAGATAAGAGACTTACCAAGATAAATATCATAAGCATTGGTGGATCTTCAATCATTAGGACAACCAACCTAATCATTATCACTAAAACAATGCAAGTGAAATAGAGAGTCTTTAGCCAAAAAAATACCATAGGATAACATCCCTTTCAAGTATTGTAATAGTTTTTTTCACAACTTTCCAATGAACATAAATTGACAATGCATGAATTAACAAAGTTTGTTTATCGAAAAAGCAATATCAAACCTAGTCATGGTTGTAGGACTCGCCGCCATGAGTACCCCTGCTACTGAATAATATTGGGGAGCTTTTATTAATAAACTGAAAACTCGGGTACCCGCGACGGGAATCCTACAGAAATAAATAAACTTCCTGAAACCTGCTATACATTCAGAGTACAAATGCGGAAGCTGAAACTGGATTACATCACTGAAATATACAAGTTGTTCTGTACATTGGGCCCAATGGCTTATATAATATATACAAATACTGTTTCTGTACATCTGGACACATAAAACGTTTACAAAGTGACTACATAGGTCCAAAACTGAAAACTGAAAACTACACAACTGAGATCGTGGTGTGGGCCCTCTCCGTCAGCCTCGTACCACCCGCTCATCGGAAACAACACGAACCACCTGAAAAGGATGGAAGAATGAGGGGGATAAGTGATAAAGATCACCCAGTAAGTGCTCCTTACTTCCCTCAAAACCCAAGCAAGCACAAACAATCACAATAGTCAAACATACCTGGGCCTCGACCCTATTCATACATCTATGCGTTTGCTGGAATCTGAAACTGGTTATCTGAATCTCATTCTCATTATATACTGATTTCATTATTAATCATGTCATGATGTATATGTCATGTCATACTACTAAAATATCACATGGATGCATGCATCTGAATATCTCTATCTGAATGTACCTGAAGGTACCTGCTATGCTGATCAGACTTGGTGGAATACAGGGATTCGACATCCTGACCATGTGGGTTGAACAGTCTAGCTACTGGCTAGAAAGCTGAATCTGGATACTGCTGCCCAATCTAACTGGTGTCAGATGGTAAAAATCTGAAATACTGTTGAGCGTCCTAACTGGTGTCAGAAGGTTGAATCTCATAGATGTCTCCTCGTATTCACCCTATACTCTTACCCGTACATCGGGTTCTGAATACTGAATACTACTGAATTCAGATCTCTCGATCCTCTCTGAAGCTACATGTCATGCCATGATATACATATGTAACTTTAATATCTGAATTCATGCTTTTCTGATGCTTATCTAAAGCAATTTAGTCATTATCCTGAATTTGCATGCTTAATTTCTCATTTTTAATTCTTTTTCTGAAAATCTGCAGGTGCACGGGTGTACAAAGAGAGTGCACGGGCGTGAGCCAGGACGCACGGGCCGTGCGCTGGTCGTGCATCTGACTGTGCATGCTACTGGAACTTTTTTGGGAATTTCACTGAAAGGGCACGCACGGGGGTGCGTCTGCGGACACACGGGCGTGCATATGTATTTTCTGACGGTGCACACGACGTGCACACGGGCGTGCATCTGAAAAAACAAAGGCACACAGCCGTGCCATGCAGGCGCACGGCTGTGCGTCTTGTTCTTCAACAAGAACACTTGCCGGAAATTGCACAAATTCTCAACCAAAACACAATCAATCTCAAATACACTTCAAACACACTTTCCCAGCACTTCAAATAACACAATTCAAGCATTCTTCTTCACATACATCAGTCATCATGAAATCTACCATGGAAACTTCTTCTTTCTCTCTCTAAAGTCATACACATACACATGCATAATCCAAGGGTGAAAATCCATCAACCAAATCAACATGCAATGGCATATAAGCATTTCCAACATTCATCAACATGCAAATAACTCATCCATGGCATCAAAACTCACAAAGCAAGCTGGGAAACTCAAGGAAAAGGTAAGCAAACACTTACCTCGTGCCATTGCTTCTGAAAACAATCTTTCGAACTAATCTCTTGGCTCTCTAGCTTGATCGGGAGCTACTTGCTGTTGAATTTCCTCTCTAAGGATGGGAGGAACAGAAATAAGAGAGAAATGGCTGAAAATTGCAAAATGGGTAAGAAAGAAAACTAATTTCTCTCGGCTCTCACTTATATACTAAGCCACGCACGGGCGTGTACAAGGAAAAATGAGTATTACTCATTTTTCACTCACTCGCCTGATCGGATCCTTCTGAAAGGATTCAAACGGAAGCCACACGACTCTGAAAACTTATTAACTCACCCCTGAACTTTACTAGACTCTCAATCTCTCACTGAATCTCGTTTCTAACCTCAAAACTCTTTCCCTAAGGGCTTTTCTAACCTAGGATGCTACAATGGTAAGATCTTGCAAAGCACCTATGACTTGTCTATAGTCATCACTATTAAAAAGTGGCATCATATTCTGTAGCATCCTAGATTCGAAAACCCTTAGGGGTAGAGTTTTGGGGTTAGAAACGGGACTCAGAGCAAGATTGGGAGCCTGGTAAAGTTCAGGGGTGAGTTAGTAAGTTTTCAGAGCTGTGTGGCTTCCGTTGGAATCCTTTCGAAAGGATTCGATCTGGTGAGTGAGCGGGAAATGGAATAAGTCTATTTTCCCTTGTGCACGCCCGTACACCCTTGATGCACGACCGTGTGTGGCTTAGTATATAAGTAAGAGTCGTGAGACTTAGACATTTTTCTCACCCAATTTCACTTTAGCCAATTTCATTTCTTTTCAACAGCTCTTCCCATCCTTAGAGAGGAAATCCAGCAGCAAGTAGCTCCCGATCAAGCTAGAGAGCATAGAGATTAGTCCGGAAAATAGTTTTCAGAAGCAATGGCGCGAGGTAAGTGTTCTCTTACCTTTTCCTTGCGTTTCCCAGTTTGCTATGTGAGTTTTGATGTCATGGATGAGTTATTTGCATGTTGATGGATGTTGGAATTGCTTATATGTCATTGCATGTTGATTTGGTTGATGGATTTCCACCCTTGGATTATGCATATTTGTATGTATGGCTTTAGAGAGAGAAAGAAGAAGTTTCCATGGTAGATTCCATGATGATTGATGCATGTGAAGAAGAATGCTTGAATTGTGATATTTGAAGTGCTGGGAACATGTACTTGAAGTGAAATTGCAATTGATTGTGTTTTGGTTGAGAATTTGTGTAATTTTCGACGGTGCTCTTGTTGAAGAACAAGACGCACGGCCGTGCACCCGCATGGCACGACCGTGAGTCTTCGTTTTTCCAGATGCACGCCCATGTGTAAGCTGTATGCACGGCCAGAAAATGCACATGCACGCCCGTGTGTCCGCACATGCACGCCCGTGCATGCGCTTTCAGTGAGAAATTTTCCAGAATTCTAGTAGCTTGCACGGTCAGGCGCACGACCAGCGCACGACCCCATGCGTCCTGGCTCACGTTCGTGCACCTTTCCTGCACACTTGTGCACCTGCAGATTTTCAGAAAAAGAATTAAAAATGAGAAATTAAGCATGCGAATTCAGAATAAAGGTTAATTGGCTTCAAATAAGCATCAGATGAGCATGTATTCAGATAATAAGCTACATATGCATATCATGGCATGACATATAGCTTCAGAGAGGATCAAAGGATCCAGATTCAGTAGTTTTCAGTATTCAGAACCTGACGTACGGGTAAGAGTATGGGTGAATACGAGGGGGCATCTGTGGGATTCAACCTTCTGATACCAGTCAGAACGCTCAGTAGTATGTCAGATTCAGTTTCTGACACCAGTCAGAATACTCAGCAGCATTTCAGTTTTACCATCTGGCACCAGTCAGATTGGACAGCAGTAAATTCAGATTCAGCTTTCTAGCCAGTAGCTAGACTGTTCAGCCCATATGGCCAGGATGCTGAATCCCTGTATTCCACCAAGTCTGATCAGCACAACAGGTACCTTTGGGTACAGAGAGGTATTCAGATGCATGTGTCCAGTATTTTCAGTTAGCATGACATGACATACACATCATGACATGTATAAATATGATATCAGTAAATGAATGTGATTCAGATATTCAGTAATCAGTTTCCAGATTCCAACAAGCGCATAGATGTATGATTAGGGCCGAGGCCCAGGTATGTTTGATTATTGTGATTGCTTGTGCTTGCTTGGGTATTGAGGGAAGTAAGGAGCGCTTACTGGGTGATCTTTATCACTCATCCCCCTCATTCTTCCATCCTTTCAGGTGTTCGTGCTATTTCCGAGGAGTGGTTGGATCGATGCTGACAGGAAAGGGCCCACACCGCGACCTCAGTTTTGTATATTCAGTTTTGGACCTGTGTGGTCATTTTGTATATGTTTTTGTACTCAGATGTAAATGAACAGTATATGTATATGTGAAAAGGCCATGGGGCCCATTGTACAGAATAGTATGTATATTTTAGATGTATGTATCTCAGTTTCAGCTTTCGCATGTGTAGAAATGTATAGTTTCTGGAGTTTTATTTATTTTCGTAGGATTCCCGTCACGGGTACCTAAGTTTCAGATGATTAATAAAAGCTCCCCATAGTTTTCAGCAGCAGGGATACTCGTGGCGGCGGGTCCTACATATTCTTTAGATAATTATGGTGTAGTAGCCATAAGAGATGCATATGCTTTGGCATTAGATAGCCTCGTTTGTTGAAGGAAATCACAAACATATTTATGTTGACTTAAAAGCAATCCACTAGTAGGTGTGTAACTTTAATTCCAAGGAAAAATGTAAAAGGCCCATGTCATGAATAGGAAACATTGTTTTCATATCGTGAAACATTTTATCAATAACAGTAGTTTAGAAACCTATAATAACGAGATCATCAACACAACATAGAACAAAAATGTACTCATTGTTTTCATTGCTCTTGCTCAATCACTAGCTCTTACTAAGCTTATTCTTGATAAACCTTAGAGAGATCATTGTTCTTAATCTTGCGTATCAATCTACTTACTTGCATCAAAACAAAAGAAAAATAATTGTTTAATAAGTTTGACATGTGTTGTTATACAAATTTGGCTACTAAAGATAGCTAAACAAAAGTGACTATCGTGTGAGGGGGGAGAGTCCAAAGTTAACACATAATTTACTCATATAGTTAAACTTATGTTTATTATATGGTCTAAGAAAGTTATCTATAGCACATCCAAAAATCTTCAATTTTTCATATGTCAAATTTTATTTGAGAACAATTTCAAAAGTACATTTATTTTTTAGCGAACTGGGCAAAAAATCTTAAAAACACATTGTAATCAAAGCATAAGACCAATATTTTAAAGGAATATGAGCATGATCCATGATTGTTAAACTAGTGTCGACCATATGTCGCACTTTACATTCAACAAAATCATTTTGTTGGTGAGTTTTGGGACAAGCTAGACGATGAGTAACCCCATTTTTATTAAAATATGAGTTTAGATTTTAATATTCACAGCTAAAATAAACTTTAAAAACTTTTAATAAAAATTTTAAAGGATTAATGTTATTGTGACCACTTAATGAAAAATGACTATTTTTATGTAATTTGTGATAATTTAAATATTAATTACAAATAATCAATACAAACTATATAACATATAACTTAAAATGAAAAGTTAAAGGATAAACAAAGCAATCAAGCAATATAAAATTTCTTTCAATAACCCAACCAAGATTTCTTTCATAGCACAAATTGCTTCCAAGATGTTATTAATCTATATAATCATTGAAAGTCACTTTCCCTCACTAAAATTTTCGAACTTCAACAAAAGTAAAGCTCACTTTTTTTATAATACAAATTATAAAATTTTTAAACTTAAATCTCTCTCAAAAAGTGTATACGAAAGTTTAAAGTTTAGTATAACCCAACATATATGATTACAAACGAAATGAACACTAAAGGGTTACAATTAAAATAAAAATTTGCAAGTGAATAGCTCAATAATGTTTTTCTCTCTATTTTATGAAAATTTTTGTTTGCAAAAGTTGTTTCCAAGTGAATTTGATTGGGTTTATATAAGAAAACTAAAAAATATAATCATTATTCTAAAATCTACCATTATGAACATTCAAAAAATGCAAAATTAAGTTGACCATATTTATTTCAGTCAAGTGGATGTGAAGTTGGACTTCCATGGTACTAGCTATTCAAAATTTATTGTCCAAATCGATCAATCGAGAAGGGATTCAATCAATCAAAAACGTATTCGAACAACCAAATTTTCGAAAGCAAGAAACATGGCTTGTGGATTGTTTGACAATTGGAATTTGACAAGCTTGGTTAGCCAATTTGATCAACCAAATTTTGTTGCACTTTGCCCCTTGAAGTTTTGAAAACTCTATTAGCCCTAAAACTTTGAAAAATGACAATTTAACCCTTTTGAAAAACTTATTCAGGCCCCGCTTCAAGATATGACATTTCAGTCTACAAATATTCATAATTTCAAATAGGTTATTGAATTTTGTAAAATTTAGCTTAATTCATTAAATTTAAAAAATGACACTTTAACCCCAAAATTTGAAAATTATGAAAATTGACTATTTAATACATTTTTAGAATACTTATTGAAACCCAAATTTGAGAAATGATATTACAGTCCCCAGAAAATTTATAATTTCAAATAGGATATTGAAATTTGTTAAATTTTAGTTTAGCTCATTAAGTTTGAAAAATGCACTTTCACCTAAGAATTTGAAAGATATGAATAACAAATTTTTGAGTTTTCACGTGCAAATAATTTTTCTAATGAAGAATAATACTCAATGATTACAAGAACATCAGTCTAAACTTTCTTTAAGTCTTCAAGAATTTTCATATAAGTTTTGTCTTTAATTTTTTATTTTGATCCTCTTTTTAATACATACGTAATTTCTTTGCAATCTAAGTTTACTATCATGTAATAACATTTGTTAATGTACTTAAGGGCATATTACTATATTATAATCAAAATAAGAGTATAATAACTCTTTGAATCAACAAACACATCATTGTTAATATATATAGTCTTATTTCATAAAACCAAAAATAAACAATAAAATTATCCAAATGCGTTGAGTACTCCAGAAAAAACTGTAATCACCTCATATGCATATTATCAATATTCTATTCTATTGTACGAAAAGACTCTACTTAAAATTTTATTATAAATTTTTATTTTTAAAGGGTATTTCAGTAATTTTATTTAAAAAATAAAAAAAAATTTGAATTTTAATCTGGTGGTGGGATTTTAAGTTTTTAAATCTAGAGGGTGGGATTTTATCCCCAATCCTTTGGCCTTTAAAAAAACCTTAGGTGAGACTATTTCGTTTGGCCTTTCAAATAATCAAACCCAAATTGTAATAATAAACCCAAAATTTGAATCAACTAAGCAACTTATCAAATCAAACAAAAAAAAAAAAATAAATGAATAATAGCAATTAAAGAATTTACGATAAACAATTACAATTAAAGAGGAATATTTTGTGAGTGAAAGAAAAAAAAAAATTATGAAGCAAAAGGAAATTTTGATAGTAGGATAGAAAATTTTTGTCACACATAATCTCACAATAATATATTATTAATAATAACCACATTCTTATTTTATAAAGCCAAAGATAATCAATAAAATTACCCAGGTGGGCAAAACCTTGAACAAAGAGCTATAATCATCTCAATCTAAAAGAGTTAATTATATGTTGTGAGTGTTATGAATGATCTATGAATAAGAGAAGAATGGGATCAAAATCATCGGGCCAAAGGCTAGCCCACCATAGAAACAATTGAGCACTATTGTTAGACATACATAGCTCCAAAAATAAATAAATCGTATGGGTTGGTGAGATGTCAAATGATAATTGGAGGAATGCATGTTGTTGTCTTCCATAGTTGACTTAGCATGAAAAATTATTTGGTTTCAAATTCGTTCAATCATCATTGGAGGTTTGGAATAGAAAGATTAAACAAAAAGAAAAAAAAAAAAAAAAAAAAAGGCGTGGGCATTCTTCAGGCTTTGTTTTGTATACGTTGGAGGTTTGAAATTTTCTTCCCTTACGAGGCATAGACAATTAGATCCCACGTTTCTTTTTTCTCTTATAATCAATAATTAATAGCATCAAAATTCCCCATCTTTAAGAATAATTTTCTCTTATTATATCAACATTTTTATTACTTTAGATTGGTGATCACGACTTAATATAAAGAATGATTTTAGGCCAAACGAAAAATTTTCATCTAAAAATTTTTAAAAAATTAAATACTCATTCATTATCTAAGTTTTTTCTATTTTTATTAATATTTTTAATATAATCACTAAAAAAATCTTTTAATAATAAATTATAGAATTATAAAAAAAATTAATATAAATTATAAATTATAAAAAAGTAAAAAAAGAGTTATCACCACCGACAACGACAACGGTGGCCATCGACACCTAATATATTTGATAGTCGAATTTGGTGTTTTTGTAGATACTACCAGAGTAACATTTTTAAGACATTATATGAAAGTTTGGATAATGTATGCAAAACAAACTATTTTTGCTAGTACTTCTAGCCATGTGAGATATTGCCTCCTAGCCATAAGGATGAATTAGTCTTAAAAAAATAGTAAAAGTGGTGAAGTTTGGCCATGACACACAGCATCAACATGATTAGTAGTAGTTATAGATCAACTATTTTTCTTCCTTGAGATGCCATTGAAATGAAGATGACAAGCGTGGAAAATAAGAGAGTTTATGTTGTAATATATGAAAGCTTATGTCAAGGAACCTCTTTCAAGTTCCAAATTGTTAGTATGCAAATTTGCACTAATAAGAAGTATATCGAATCAGTAAGATTGTGTGCAAGAATATGAAAAGTTAGAATGCAAAAACAAGAAGCAAACAATCTTTACATGGTTTGGCCAAAAAGATTTTAAGTCTTGTATTTATAGTGTCTTTATTGAATTGATTGAAGTGTATTATAAGATCGATTAATAGTGACAGTAGTTGACTTGTCTTTTTCCCAAGGGTAACGAAAAGTTTGTTTAAGAGGTATGAGACTGCTTATTAGTTGTTGGAGGAGGGATTTGTGCCCTTGTAGGTGCTACTAGAATATGATGTGAACCGAGCTCATTCTAGCAACGCCACACTTTTTCATGTTCATGGAATGCAATCAAAAGCCAAAGGAGTCCAAGATGTGAAATCTATGGTTCAAGCCAAGCAAACATGCAGGCAAATGGCTCAAGGCAACAAGGTGGTCCAAAAGGAGCTCACATTGGGCTATCCTAACCCAACCCATGTTCATCAAAGAGAAATAGGCTCACTTACCAAATTTGACTTCAATTTGATTCAAAGAGTGGAAAATATGCAAGTTGCAAAGCCTAGGGGACATAATTCCTTAATTTAAGAAAAAATGGTATGACTTGTAATTAATGAAACATGAGCTCATTTCTCATTTCAATGGCTTAGAAAATTTGTAATATTTTGTAATTTCATTTTCTTGTATTTATAATTAATATTAAGGCTTGACCATGCCTTTAGGAAGACTATATAAAAAGGCAAGAAAATATTGTAAAAACTTGTTTTAATGAATATGCAAAATCTCTCTCATTTTGGTTCTTGAGTTTTGTCTCTTGAATTAAATTGTTCTTCTTATATCCAAACTTTAGCCAAAGGTTTAGTTGTGGATTTCTAAGTTGGTGGTTTTGTCTTTATGCTTAAAGTATCATTTGGCTAATCTAGTAAGTATTGTATGTGTTACATGCAAAAATTGTCTAATTGAACTTATAAAACTCATAGTGCTTGTTCTTGGTTTTGCTTAATCTTGGTATTGTATTGGCTTGTTGAATGATTTGGTGATGAAAATAAGTAGATTGGGATGTTTGATGATGGTTGAAAGCGTTGTGTTGAGTATTGGATGTGAGTAGAGACTAATTTACATTTTAAGTTTTTGAATGCAATTTTTGCCAATTTGATGGATTCACATCAGAATAACATTGTTAAGACATTATATGAGCACTTGAATAATGTATGTTAAGCCAACAATCAATGCTCCTACTTCTAGGATTGGAAGGTGTTGTCTCATAGCCACAGGATGGACTAATCCTTCAAGAGTGGTGAAGATGGTGAGGTTTGACTAAAACCTTCTTCGTCAACATGATTAGCAATAATCATAAATCGACTAAATTATCTTTCTTGAAATGTCATTGCAATGAAAATTATATGACTAACACATAAGAAAGGTTATGATAGAAGACATGAGAGCTTATGTCAAGGAACTTCCCTTGAGTTCCAAATTAATGGTATGTGAATTTGCACCGCTGAGCAATACACCAAATTAATAAGATTTAGACATAAGAATATGAAAAATTAGTATGTAAAAAAAAAAAAAGATGATTTTTTATGTGATTCGACCAAAAGATATTAAGGGTCTACGTCCATAATATTTATATTGAGTTTATTTAAGTTTATTATAAGATAGGTTACTAATGATAGTAATTAATTTGTGTTTTTTTGATGTGATTTTATCTTATTGATTTTTTAATATTCTTATTTATAAAGAGAGTGTTCTATTTGAGTAATTATAGTAATTAAGAACAATAATGTAACATCAAGTTCTGAAATAAGAGGTGAAAAAATATATTTTATCTGTTGGTAATTTTTAGAAAGTTAATTCCTCAATAATAAGAAATATCTCATTAATGTGAAATTATTGCTAAGGTCGTGGTATTTGTAAATCTCATCGTGAGACTTTTAAAAAATAGTTAATTTTTTTTTTAATCTTGATATTTCAAGTTTTTATTTCGTTGTTCTTATACAAATCACTCTCTTGTAGTTAATTGTTTGTTAAAACTCATCATATGTGGTTGTCTTTGAGAATTGACTACAGAGAGGATATTGATTATGTAACACCTCCCCGTACCCATAATTTGAGATGGTTAAAACAACTTATACGGGTTCTAGTCCACTTTAATAGCAAATAAAGGCTTCTCACTAAAAAATAATAATAATTTTGGAATTTACTGTGAAATGACCAATTTCTGCTACGTAGCTATGCCTTTTGAAGTGGAATTAATCATGATTAGTTTTTTTTTTTTTTTTTCATGAAATAATTAAAATGGCCATGTCCATCCAAAAGCAACCTTTCCACTTCATCAAATCAAATTTGCATGAAGTTCATATTAAATCACATTACCCAAAGAAAAGCATGGTAACTAGAGTTAGGTTATTAGAAAATAGTACATAGTTTGGGACCATTTCTAAGAGGGATTGTATTAACAAATTCCCCATCTCCAAGTTTGTGCAACCAATATCCAACCATGCTCAAGAAACAAAATAGTGCTAAGAGTCTGATCAGAAGGTCACCGCCATGCACCGGCTTGTCAGGAAGATGTGGGGGAGATTGAACTAGTACTGGGGATGTGTAATTGCGTATTCTGATATGTCAGTAATCAGATTTTACAACTGGGAAGAAATTTCTGGAACACAAGCTACAATGTTGAAGCCAAAGCTGATTGTAAATGTCAGTAGTAGCAAGCTTATATGTGGTGGAAATGCATGGGCATTTCCCTCTGCGTGTGTTCATTGTATATGAGCAGTGTTTGTAGTGTCTCTTTATATTGTTACGTACATGACACATTCCAATGCAAGGGCCCCAAGATGGACTGTATATTGCAGGAATACGTTTAGTCCACTTGACTGCCCTTGACTTGATAAAATTGTTCATATCCTCTCACATACGCAATTTGTTGATATACTTATAAGGTTGTCTTGGACATTTATGTACCTCCACATCACTTTTATAATCATGTATTCTAGGTTAAGTTGAGTGAGATCAACCCTAATTCATCCCAAAGACAACCCATATCAAATTCAAGTTCTTTTGAGGCCAAAGTACTTAATCCCACCTAGGGTTTCTTGATTTCTTTAACAACAGAATTTTATCTCTTAATTTTTTAAAACTCAATCATACATTTATTATACATTTTTGATCAAATTTTGTTAAAATTTTTATAAAATAACTAAAATATTTTTAATCAAAAAAATATAAAATAATTTTAAAATATTAAAATATAATTAAAAATAAAAATAAAAGACAACAACCGTCACCATCAATGACATTATCGATGGTGATAACCATTAAAAATTAAAAAATTATCTAATTTATGAGACATTTAGATCTAAAGTTTTTATTTAATAAATATTATCATCATTTATGGTATCCGTAATAATCAGATTTAATTATTAAATTTAATTAATAAATAATTTTTTTAAATTTTTAAAAATTAATCATTAAAATTTTGTTATTTAAGAAAACTGGCATTAAGTCCTTTGGACATCTATCATTGACTGTCAGCGGATAAGGTTTTGGTTGATATAAATCTATGGGCTGAAGAGCAGGAAAGTCTATGACGCTGGTTTATTTCTACCAAGGAGAATTGCTTGATCCAGAAATGAGGTTAAGTCACTTGTAACAGTAAAAATGGATATCAAATTAAGTAGAAATGAAGAAACTCCATTTTCCACTCAAGTTTTAGCTTAAAAGCATTTTATACTCTTCAATGGAAAAAATAACACTTTTTCGTTTAGAATTTAAAATCAAACTTTGTTTAAAACAATTAATAATAAAAAAAAAGATAATTTCACAATCCAAAATTAAAAATAAACCTTTTTATAAATCTAGCCTTAACGATTTAAACATAATTAAAAACCTATAATTTGGCCACTAAAATCCTAACCACTATTCTATTATAATGTCGAACAAAGTGTAAAAAGTTAAAATCAATGGAATGAACTATCTAAAATTGCAATCAGCATTAGATGGAGTTAAAAAAAAAAGAAAGAAAATTGATATATGAGTATCTTGTTACAGATTCCTCAAGAAAACAATGATATTAACAAGATAATAAGTTGGAAATAGAGAGATCGACACCAAAATTTTTTATGAGAGCCAAATCAATGTCAGATGAAGTTGAAAATGAAGAGATCGATGCATGGGAAATATTATTGGAGTTTTTTAGGCGTGAATTGAATAAGAAAACAATGATATTGACAAGTGAATGGGTCAGAGTTGGAGAGATCAATATTAGAAGCATGTGTGGAAGTTGAATCAGGGCTGGAAAGGAGTTGTCTCACGGTGAGAAAGTCAATTAGGTTTCAAGAAAAAATAAGGTGGATGTGAAAAAAAAAAAAAAAGAGAGAGAGAGAGAATAAGAGGGTTTCAATATAAATTTATTATTTTAATGGCTTTTTTAATTGTTTTTAATTTAGGTGATATATTACTTTTAAAAAATAAAAAAGTTAAAGGGTTTTTTCTGTCAACAGAATTTAATTTGGAGTGAAATGTGATTTCCGTGGTGAAAGGGTATAAAAGTAATTTTAGACCAAACTTGGGTGGAAAATGTAGCTGACTCACCTTAGAATGGGAAGTAAACCAGACGTGCTGATGCTGCAAAATATCACGGTTAAAGATAAGGACGAGCCAGAAGCCCCACCGCTACTACATAAGTACAGCATCACTGAAGCCGCACACACGCTTCTTCAACAATACACACATAAAATTGCCCATCTTTCACACGAAAGCCTTTCCTTTCTTTAGACTAAGTGCAATGAATTTCTTCTTCTCTAATTTGGGTTCTTGTTATCGTCCCACGGGGCTTGTGAAACCACAGGCAGACGTATCAAACACCTCCACCACCCAGATGACGTTAGAAGGGGGTGGTGATGGTGGAGTTCATAGGCCATATAACTCAAGGCGAAATAAGAAACTGATATCCAAGTCTTCTGCGGCTCATTGGAGACCGACGCTCTCGGTGATATCAGAAGATGGGGTTGTTGCAACTTTTGAGAGAGAGGGTCAGTCTAAAAAGAAATCGCCACCCAAAGGTAGATCAGCTGCGAAGACTCGCTGTTTCCGTAGTGGCAATGAGTATGATCATGACATCAGGTATCGTTCTAGTGTTCAAGATTACTATGTTTGGATATGAATGTGATGTTATTTATTATAGTTTACTGATATCTGGTTAGTTTCAGGAAAAGCTCTATGGCGATGATATTACCAACAGTCTCGCCGACGCCGTTTTTGTTCTGAATCTCACGCACTTCATCCAAGTAATAATACTTTTCTTTAAAAATGAATTTGTTTTGGGAGACTTTGCTCCTGCTACAGGATGCTTTTTATTTAGGAGCTCTACTGATGCTTGAATCCCGATGACAAACACAAATCAAAACATACAATTACCCAAAACCACATTTTAAAACCAGTAATCCCAACTCCTCTGTGGTAAATCAATAGCCACTTATGTGATGCCTTGTCAAAGCTGACTTAAGTTCTTGGTTATCTGTCAGGCGTGAAAAGGACGTCTGTTCATTATGCCCTGGTAGCCCTCTTTGAGTAGAATGTTCTTGGTGTGTCTTTGGATCAGAGACTGACTTTGAGAAAGCTCGGGCAAGATCCAATGCGGAAACTAGTTTCCCATGGTTGATTCCTGAAGCACCATCAGAAGCCCGTTTTGGTTCTTCAACAGTCTTCCTCCAAGTGTCAGGTTCAGGTTTCCAATCTTGCTGCCGCTGATCATTATCTCTACTGCCCCACCTGCTCTCCATTCTTCGGTTCCTTCCCTGATTATCAATTTTTCCTCGTCCTGTCTGCTGTTCTTTCCTATCCAAATTCCGTTCTGTCGTCTTTTCAAGAACATGATTCTCAGTATTTGGATTGCGTTGAGAGGAGGAAATCAATCTCTCTGATGTTGCTTCATTCCTTGGAGAGTCGACTCTTTATGTACAAAAATTGAACATCAAATTTAGCAGCCAACACATTAAAACTGTTGTTCTCATACAACATAACATCTGCAGACATGAATGTTGCAAATGAAAGCCAATAGGTTTCTCCATTGAAGTGCATACATGATCTTTGAGTTTGACTAACAAATCATAATAATAGATAAAGGCACAATATGGAATAGCAAGCACCATTATGTTGACGGTGAAACTCATCTGGACCATGCCGAAATTATAGAACTGAACCCAAACCATTAAATATTGGGAATGGTACCCACAGCAAATTGAATGATGTCAAATGCAACATGACGAACATAAGGTAACGGGGTGTAATGCAACCTAAATGGAGAACATACCTGTTAAGAGCAGGACCCAGGTCAAGGTTACCAATGGCAGTCTCATCTATGCCTCGTTCCTTGAGAACCTGAGGAAGGCCATACAACATTATCAATCAAAATTACAATAAAAGTGCTTTTGTAACATAAGATGAATCAGTTATTTTCTAGATCAAGTCTGATCCAAAACACACAATACAATTTGACAGATAATTAATAAAAAGATCAATTAGCACATGATAGCCAAATTGGCAGGAAGAGAATAACACATGAACACACAACAAGAACAACAAATTAATCATTATACAAACATACCAATTCCCGTGGACGAGCACCACCAAATAATGTTTGCCTGCAATGGTAGCAGATGGCGTTAGGACTAGCATTTTTCTCAGCTAAGAAGAGCTAAAAAAACAGTGACATCCAATATATGCCACTCAAGCAAAACACAAATCCTTCCGATTTCACTTGAGCAAAGTCTAAGTGAAATCTCCAACAAAAATCTTTAAATAAAAAAGTCAACGTACTCTCACAATTTAAATTATAATATCAACGCACTCCCATAGTTTGAAATCTTTGAAAACCCTACAAGGCACATTTATTGCCATTAAATTTCCTAGAAATATACACAATATCTCATCACTATTATCCAAATAGTAAGCATGGAAGCAACCTGTCCTTAAACAAGCTACGTTCTTCAGTAGACTAGAAAGTTCTGTATACTCAAAGAACACAGTATTCTCAATCTCCAAAATAGTCCAGGTACAAAAATCCAGCTTCCTTCGTTACTCTTGCTTTCATAGGAAGTTCAACAGCTAATTTAAGCACAAATTATTTGAACAGAGCTTTCATCTTCAAATCTAAGCATTGACTCCTTGTTGTTATTTGTTTCCAGAATAAAAAATAATAAGAAAATACCGACCAATTTGCACACTTCACTAACCTTTCTTTTTCAAATCTTTCATCAGATTGGTCAAGATGCAGTGAACGAGGTTTCAAATTCAATTTGGGCCTCTCAATCATTTGACTTCCCCCATCAGCAACAGTCAAACCGGGTTTTGAAGAATCTGCATTTCTGTAAGATTCTTTGAAAGATTCAACCTTGCTGGAGAGTGCTGGCTGCTGATATCCCTGAAATATAATAAATGAATGTCACTCATTACATTATAATTTCAGGAAAAAAGCCCATGTTCAAAACATATTCCCAATCTCACCAATGAACAGTAACCTACCTGTCTATAATTATATTCTGGTGCATCCAGCGCTCCAGATCTTGGAAGTAGCTTTAACTTAGGCCTTTCTGATTGTTCTAGAGTTGGAGCTGCTGACATCAAAGACCCCCCACTATTAGCTACAGTCCGTACCTCTTCTGTATAAGTTTTGGGCAATTCCCTTGACCCACCCTTAGCTTCATCTTCAACTATCCGACCAGTCACAACTTGACTTCCCTGCGAATTATCATACTTAGCTCTCTCACTAATTACATGCACAACACCAGATACATTATTGTTATTGTCACTTGAATTAAGTAAATGTGGCAGAAGCTGGCTAGGTTTCTTACACTGCCACATTCCAGAAGAAACTTTCTCAAGCGCACTGGCTTGAGCAATTTTTGATAAAGCATCTGGTCCATTCAGCACAGATGGCTTCACTGTTTCTTCAATAGCCATGGCCTCCTTTCTCACACCCCAAGCATTTGGTTGAGAATTATTAACTCCCAGACCCTTATCAGTACTTGGTATGTTAAAATTATTAGTACCCTGACCACTATTACTGATTGGAGTCAGTAGATTTACAGTGAGATGATTCACTCCTCCCACTCTCAGTGGAGAAGAAGTAGCAACTGAACCAGAAGATGAGACAGATCTATCAGATATCCTAACAGAAGACACATAGTCCAGCTTCATTTCTGGTTGAAGCGAGGGCAGATAGTGAACATTATCATCTCTAATTGTACGATTTGGGGCCAATGCACTACTCATTGGCTTGCGTTCATCCTCATCGAAGTTTTGACCGATGGGTGCAGGGTAAGACAGAAATGATGCTTTCTCACCAAAATGATGCGCTGCAGCTGATGATTTGGGTCTCGGACGAAGATCAGACTTCACCAGATTGCTTCCCCAATTTGCTGACATGTTACGCTCAGAACCAGCGCTCACCACACTGAATCAACCAAACCAAGCGAATAAACAGCTTAGATAGAGCAAATTTAAGTTTTCTTTTGCAGAAAAAAAAAATCAAGGTCCAATAATCTGTGCATTTGAAGCAGAAACATTATAAGATTGAAATATTTTGACAAAGTATATTTAATGATGATGATTATTTGTAATTCGATGAATGAAATAGAACAACAATCGCACACAAAACATATGAACTAAAAGGCAAGTGAGTGAACTATCTAAATCATAAAACAATAATAATAATAAAATCTTCAAATCCGCGATCAACTCAACGACAAAAATTTATGTAGCGTGAACATACAATCCAGGTGCAGATGGCAAAGGAAGATCAGAAGGAATGGAGCCGCCGTGAAAGTCCTTTAGGGACATGGTTGATAAAGTTTTCTTCTTCGACATTCTTTCCCTTTTCTCTCAAGCTTCGCTGACTCTTCAAGACTGGTGGTGGAGGGAGAGATTAGACTCTTAGAAGAGGAGAAACGACGCCGTAAAACGACGCCCTTGTGTTTTTAACTGGTCGTCCAAGGCATTGGTACTGTGTACTTGTTTGCACGCGCGGTTAAAGAGAGCGTTTGTGGCCCAATCGCATGTTTTAACTTTTAAGTTTCCTTCCCATTCAAGTTTGGACAAATCCGATTCATCCACGTAGTGGGAAAAGTGCAATTAGACCTAACTTGTGGCCAAAACGAGAGTCCCACCCAAAGTTTGTTGAAATGACTTTTGATCTATTAAATTTAAAAAAGCAAAATTTTCACCTACAACTTTGATGTTCCATTTAGTTTTTTACAAAATTATTAAAAAGACAAAAAGATCCTTAAATCAAATAATATTTTATTCCTATAGTTAAATTTTTTTTACTTTAATTTATGTTACTTAGATTAAAAATAATAAAAAATTTTATTGGTATAAATATAGAGAGGGGTGTTAATGTTAATTATTTCTTAGGGTTAAATTGCAATTTTATAAATTTTTAAGGGACATTCAATTTAAAAAATTTAGGTGTTTTTTTGGAAATTTTCAAGAACATTTTAAATTTGAACAAAATTGGGAGTGTTTTTGAACTTTTTAAATTTTAATATACTCTTTATTGATTTTAAAAATGATAATTACACTCAAACACAACAACTTTGGAATATGAATATCAAATTATAAACTACACATCTTAATATATTATTAAGATATACAATATAAGTGAATATGATAAATTTTAAAGTGAGATAGAAAAATTATTTATTTATTCCTAGTAAATTTAAAAAAATAATATTTATATATCATATATATCTCTATCATAATATTTGAATAAAATGATATATGTTTAAAATAAAATAATTTTAAAAAAAAAATTAGGGATTTTTAAAATTTTAGGAAGTTTGATGTGTTTTTAAAATTTTAAGAGAGTTTTGAAGATTAAAAAGTTAGGGTACTTTTAAAATTTTTAAATATTTAATATGTCTTTCAATAGTTTCAAAAATGATAATTACACTCCAAAAAACGTAAATTAAGGATATAAATATCATATTACAAACTATTGAGTTTATGAAATACTTTTAAAATAAACTAATAATTATGATTGTTGAATCCTTGTGGGTTTTGAATTGATATAAAACAAATATTAAAATATTTAATCGGTTCATACATGTATTAATCATGACAAAAAATAAACAGAAAGGGTTGTTTTATAGGTTTTGCTTAACACAAGACTGTGCATGGTCAAGTCGCATAACCATGTGAGTGTCATAAGTGCAACAATTGACTTGGCTAAGTCATACGAAATGTTAGTGTAGCACAAATATAGGACGCATGATTGTGTGTCATGTTGTATGGACATACTCTCGTGTAGGCCCAATCATGCTTGTGTTTCAACAAAATGAATTGAGTACACACCCGAGTAGAAAAATTCACAAGCCCGTACAAGTCTGTAAATTTTGATCGTGTAATAATCATATGCAAAGTCATATGAGGTTTTGGAGAAACTAAAACAATGAAGCCTTGAAGACGCATGACTGTGTGGATGAAGCACATGACCGAGTAGGCGCACACGCTATGAGAAATTTGACCATTAGAGAGCACAAATTAATAAGTGCATGACCGTGTAAAAGATGCACACGACCATGCAACTCTCCAAAAAGCTTTCACTGGCTTACAAATTTGCAGTAACGACTAGCTTCTCAATTTTTCTATAAATTGTAGCAAATTTGAATGGGTCAAAGAGAGAGAATCAAGGTCTAACACTTCCATATTTCATTCTCTAATTCTTCCTTATCATTTTCTCTCACTGTAAAATCATTGTGTATCATTGAAGAGAGTGTGTGAGCAAAATTTTTTATAAGCCTTGTAAGAGGCATTTTATCTCTCGTAATTTTTCCACAAACCTTTAGGTGTAATTTCGTGAAACTAGTGTTGAGGCGTAATTTCTATACAAAACTAAGTTAAAAAGCACAATCTTTTGTATTAAAACTAGTGTAAAAAGGATGAAATCTTTTATATTAAAGCTATTGTAATTTCAAGATTGAAGTTAATGAAACGAAATTCAAGTGGGTTTGCTTGGAGTAGTGGACGTAGGACATAGGAGGCATGGAGGAGAAGCTTCGAACTACTCTAAAATTGGTTAAACACTTTCTTTTCCTTTCTTTCTTTTCTTTATGTTTTATTTGCTATATATTGTTTACATACTTGGCATGTGTTGAAAGTGTTTATTGTTGTGCAATTGATTGTGTTCGGTTGAAAAGTTTGAATTTGCAAGTCTTTTTAATAAACCTATTCACCCCCTTTAGGTTTATTGCTATTTGTCTATTGGGGTTTAATAATGGTATTTTTTAAAACAGGAGAATGAATTATTTATTTACCCCAAGCAAATTTTGAAAAAAATTATGTTTATGTCTCAAACATATCTGTTATAATATTTAAAAATAATAACATAAATATATTTTGACTATTAAAATTAAAAATTGATTATATAAATAGGTAAGAAGTTGATTTTTTTTAAATTAAACTAATGAGACTTTATCATTTCTTCAAACTTCTATTGGGAAATAGTCCTTTAGCCTTAATTTTTTAATAAAGTGACATTTTTCCTCTTTTTGGTAACATATATTTATAAAATATGTAATGTAATTGAAGATATTTAAAAATAATATTAACTTATAAAAACTAAATAATAAGTGTTACATGGTAAAAACATCTCATTAGCCAAACTTATGGAGGAATATCCAAAGAAGCCACTTGGTATAATAACAACTACTAGTAGATGTCCTTTACCTAGAGAAAACAATTTGTCAATTTATATTCCTTTGATATCTCATATAAAAGTGGAAAAGTCATAACTTCACATCATATTTTTGGATAAGATTCCATTTAATGAAATAATAACTTAATTTTAAAAATATAAATTTGAAATTATAATCATTCATTTTCATCTTATAAATATCAAAGATTACTCAAAAAAATAATAATAAGAAAATAAGAGAAAAAAGATAAGATAATAAAATTAGGTATTTTAGGTTTCATAGAGATAGACAAAGAGACTCTTAAAAAGATTTAATTATCCTTCTTAGGCATTTCTTCAAAACAAAACTATTCTCAATATAGTATCTTTTGTAAACACCAGTCACTTTCTACCAAAACATTTTATTAGAATTGTCAATAACATAATCATAAATGTAGACTTCCAAGCAATCAGTTAAAATACGTTCAAAACTTTTTTATGTTTAGTATTATGAATGAGTTAAACAACTCAGTGCTCAAATCATATCAAGTCTAGCTTGGCTTAATATTGGTTGGTTTAGTGAGTTTGCAAGCCAATTCGAGTGAAATAACAATAAGTTCCTAAAAGTTTCAAAACTTACACTTATCCTCTTGAAATCTTATTTTTTAAACTTTAAATATGAGCGTAATTGATTGTTATTTCATACAAATATTAACAAAATTAGAAAGAAAATATTTCATAAGTGGGTGTTTGAGTTTTTAAAAATTGATGAGTAAGGATTTGTCATTTACATCCTTTGGCCCGTAAAAGATTTGTCATTTAGGTTCTGAATCCAGGGTAAAAGAGAGATTTCCTTGATAGGAAAACGTTTTAAGAGGGTTCAATGGTATAAGAGTCTTTTAGAAGCATTTTGTGTCTTGTACATGGATATTTTAGGAGAATATTCTATGTATGACGTGAAAGAGAGTGGAAATTGAGATTTCCACTACACACACGACCGTGTGTCGAGTTAGTCAACTATATATTCCTTTTATTTTTCAATTCGCCCAGTTCCCAGCTTTTCCCAGCTTATTTCATATTTATTTCCTTCTTTTTTCCTCAGCTCCAATAAACCTTAGAGTGGTAAAGAGAGATCTACTTGTAGCCCAGATCCAGATTAGAGATTCAGAAACTCCTAGAGAGAGATTTAGCTTCTATGACGAGAGGTAAGTGTTTCCTTACCTCTTTCATTATGTTCATAACATGTTTTGCTGTTTGAGTTTTTGAAAACCATTGTGTCATTGTTTGAAGTTTTATCAGTATGCTTGAGCTTGGAGATGATGATTTATTGGATGATTGAGTGGCCAATTTCATGATTATATGTGTATATCTTTGTATACATATGTTGTATGTTTTATTTATGATATGTGGCATGATTGAGATGAGTTTGTGATGATATATCCATGCTAGTAGCAGTCTTGAGTGTTTATTGTTGATTGGGTTGAGTTTGGAAGAGATTAGAGTGGGATTTCTGGGTTTCTAAACGTAATTTACAGAATTTGAGTTGAGCACACGACCGTGTACCCAAGGATGCATGCTCGTGTGGCCTTATTTATTCATGAATACGACCTTGCATGACATCTATGTGCGTATGAAAATCCAGACACACATCTGTGTACCTGAGTATGCACGTTCGTGTGTCCAGTCCCAATTATACATACTTGTGTAAGGAAGACATGAGAGTGTTGTAAGGCAGCTACACGTTTGTGCAGTGTGGGACACGACCTTGTGCCTTGTATGCACGCCTGTGTGTTCGCACCACATGCCCGTGTAGCCAACCAAAGTTTAATAAAATGATTTCAGAAGCTAGCACGCCTAAAAACACGACAAGCACACGATCTCGTGTGCTTTCACACACGCCTATGCATTTAGAGACACACCCCGTGTACCTTAAAAAAAAACAGATGATAATGTTAAAGCAAAGTTAAGCCACCCTAAACCATTTCTAAGCACACAGAACTCAGTAATAAGAAAATATAACAATATATCATGCATGATTATCAGCATAGATCATGACATGTTATATCAGATGTTTTTATAAACGGATCCAAGGATTTCGTAGTATGATTTTAAAGTATAAATATATGATGGTTCAGACATTATTTAGAGATTGATACGAAAAGACACCTATGAGTTCACACAAGTGTTATAGAGGGAAACTAGCGTCCGTTAGAAAGGACATTGTTATTGACCAAACTTGTTAGAGAGAGTGCTGATTGTGCATTAATATTTTTAGTAGGACTGAGCTCACATGATTAAGGTGTCAAATTCTTATATTCATCATCTGGCCAGCATAACAGATATTTTTAGATACAATACTCTCTGATTCAATTTTCAGTACATATTATATATATATATATATATTCAGGATCTTCGGATCACATTTTTTATATCAGAAAGAGTTTTTAGAAAAGAAATGATTTTTAGAAAATCAGGCCCAAGGGCAAATTTTATAGCTTTTCAGCATACACATGACATCAACATATACATTTTATGTCATGTACAACATCTTATGAGAATCAGAGTAGAATAAAACAAAGAACAATACAGAAAGCAAATATACTTCAGAAAGTAAAGATAATAAAAAACATAAGAAAACAGTTAAACAGAATTTTACGTGACGAGTCACGTAGCCAGCTAAGTGTGAGACCTGCTTGTGTTTGAGATAGAAAACGTTTGTTGAGTGATTTTGTCACTCACCCCTCTTTTCTTGTTTTCTTTTTATAGGTCAGTGAGTAGAGATGACTGAGCAAGAGTGAGACAACTGTTAGTTTTTAGGGATGTGGCTCGGTAGCAGATAACATGTTTGATTCGCATGCTTTTATTTAGTTCTCATGTATATGTGTGTGTATTATACTTTAATATACACTGTATGAGTAATATGTTTAGTACATGAGTAGTCTGAGGATTTTACATGCATGTTTAGTATTTTCAATTTACTGTCATAGTAAATTCTATTTATAGTTTTTACACATAAAGAAATTTTAAATTCAGCAGCAGTAGCAAGTTTTTACTGTAGAGATCCCCATCGCAAATATATTTTAATTATGATTTATAGTATTTTTCTGCAGCGCACAGTGGTCTATGACGGGGGTCACTACAAAAACCATAACTTTTTTAATAAATTTAATTCACACTAGCTAACATGAGTAGATAATTCGATGGTTAATTTTTGTCAATCGAACATATATTAGATACTATAGGGTATTGATTTGTTTTGGTTGCTGTTAATGATTGCCCATTTGCATATAAAAGATTATGTTCAAACTTAGAAAGGAAACGCCTAAAATATGAAGATAATTATACAATTCTATTTAGTGTTTCATGAGTAAGACACCTTAGTTTTCTCTTATTTAAGTATTAAACTAGTACAATATCATCTTACATAATGTTACTTAAAAAGGCCAAAAAGTTTTTGAATGCGTCTTCCAAATTGTAGCTTATAAGGAAATTGATACGCCATTAGATGAAATGGGTAATTGAAGAATCGGTTTGATTACTCAGTTAAATATTACCAACCAGTTTTATATAGAAATTGGTTTGACATATTTTCTGAATAAAAAATTTGGTTTAGTTTAGAGAATCAATTAACCATTTTGGTTAATCATATTTTTATAACCTTATTACAAAATATTGAAATTATGATATATTTTCAAAATATATCAGAGTAAATATAATAATCTTCAAAACAAGATAGGAAAATATATCCAATTGTTTTAGTAAGTTTTAAAAAATGACATTTTCACCCCTAAAATCCTATTTACATTATAGTCCAAAAAAATAACATAAATATCCTTTGATTGTTAAAATTAACAGTTATTTTTGACAAATGATTAGGAAATTGATTTTTTACAAATTAGAAGAATGACTATTTCCCACCCCGGTGTTTGTTGAAATAACAAATTTCACTCGCTAATTTTGAAAAAAACCAAATTCTTACTTATTTGTTAAAAGTCAAATGTTAAATTTATCGATTAAAAAATATTTATGTTATTTTATCTAAATATTGTAATATAAATGTATTTGGAATATAAACTTCATGTTTTCTAAACTTAGTAAGGGTAAATAAGATATTTCATTTCTTGTTTTAACAAATATCAAATTCACTTATATGTTTTAAAAATATTTATTATCTCGGTAGTTTATAAAATTATTTACACCCTAAACTTTTTCAAATTTGAAAAACCCCTTTTAAAATTTCAAAATACACTTCAATTTTTTTCAAAATTTTAGATCTCTGAAATTAAAAAAAAAGTATATTTTTACTCTATATATATATATATATATATATATATATATTATTTTACTCAAATATTATTATAGAGATATATTTATGGTACAAACATTATTTTTTAAATTTATAGAGATAAATAGATAATTTTTCTAATTTATTTAAAAAATTATCATATTCATTCATATATTTTAAAAATATATCTTAATTTTACTAATTTGTAATAAGATATTTATACTTCCTAATTTGTTGTGTTTTTTTCGATGTAATTTTATTCCTACAACTAGTGAGAGACATATTAAAATATAAAAATTTTAAAAAGACCCTAACATTTTATTAAATTTTAAAAAATACCTCAAATTTTTTAATTTTATAAAATTTTATAAAAATTATAGTTTAATCTAAATATACCATTATTTATCATTAAACCTTATCTATATTTATAGCAATAAAATTTTAATTTTTTTAATTTTAATTAATATAAATTAAAATTAAAATATTATTTAATTTGAGAATATTTTTATTTTTAATAATTTTATAAAAAAATTATTAAGAGATAAAAATTTGATCCAATTTATTGAGTAAAAGCCTTGTCATAAATAAATGTTAAAAAAAAAAGTTACCTGGGTCTTTTGTACCCCATAAAATAACTTTGTGTATTGTAGAGCTTCAATGTTGGGCTTAAAACTGGAAGCCCAACTAAAAAGTATCCTTGAATCCATGACGTGTGAGGTTCATGTAGATTTTATTCCAAGAACCCGGGTTCTCAACGGTCAACACTTTGATTCCGGTTAAGTTTGGTCCAATCAAAACTCAGAATCGCCTTGGGATTTGGGCGCCTCCATCGACCCCTTTTTCTCCTATAATATTTCGCTCACAACTCGAGCGCCAAAACTTTTTTCATTTTACCACTCTCTTTACCTTATTTTATAAGCCCACAAATACGCCACACGCCCTTTCAATTGACCAAAACACCCCTCCCCCCTTCACTGTCTTTTGAATTTCTGCTCGTATATCGTCTCCCCCAAATAAACAAACAAAGATAATAATCCAATTTGGAAATTTATTTAATGGAAAAAAATAATAATGAAATTGAATAAATAAATATTATTTTTCTATTTGGATTGGGATCCACAAGGAATAAAGAAGTCTTGAAAGTAAAGTCTGGGATCTGCCCGCTGCCCAAATCGTATGTCTCGGTTCCTCATACGGTCCCATATCCAAGGGTATTTTAGTATTTCCACCGGCTTTGTCACTGCCCTGACCCTGAATAAAAAAACATAAAGGGCAAAGAGGGTAAACAAAAAAAAAAAAAAAAAACAGATAAAAGAAATTAAAAAAAACGAAAAACACACACGAAGGTTTCGTCTTTCAGACCAAGAAGGAGAGCGAGCGAGCGAGGGAGAGGAAGCAGACGGAAAAAATATATATTGCAGAAGAAATAGAAATAGCAACGTAAAGAGGCATATAGAGAAAATATTTTCATTCTCTTCAGCTCTTATTTTTTCGCGATCAGTCTTGAGTAGAAAGTTTATCCTTTAAAACAATTCGCAGCTTTCGCAGAGAAGATATCGTTGCCGATCTGTTGACTCCGCTCATCAATTTTCCTGGTAATTTTCTTCATGCTTATCTCTTTCTCTCTCTCTATCTTAATTCAATATTTTTTGGCATTTGTTTTAAATCTAAACCCTAGGATTTCCAGTTCACGGGACATTTAATTTTGAGCTCTCTTACTGACTGTTATTAATGAAACCCTACATTTGTTTTTTTTTTTCTTGCAATTAGGGTTCTTTTCTGGAGATTGGAATTGGAGGCAAAGAGAATTGAATCGGTTTTGCAGTTATGAGCATCAACAGCCCCGGGAGAAGGAAAAGCTAGGGTTTGAGGGTCTTTTTTGATTTTTCTTAAAGCGCTAAAAGTGGAGGATTTCCATGGGCGATGGAGGTGTGGCATGCATGCCTTTGCAGCAACAGCAGCAACATAATAGTATCATGGAGAGGTTCCCAATTTCAGATAAAACCATTTGCGTAGGCAATAGCAACAACAAGGCTAATAACAATAATGCTACTAACAACAACAGCTGCAGCAACAATAATGATACCAACAACGGCAGTGTCAATAACAAGGATACCAACAACAGTGGTAACAAAAAAAATGGGGTCACGTCCAAGACAGTTAAAAAAAAGATAGTGAAGATAAAGAAGATTGTTACTGTGAAGAAAAAAGAGGTGCAGAAGAATAGTGGTTGCAATAATAAAAAGGTGGTTGAAAATGGTGGTGGTGGTGGTGCTGCTGCAGGGGATAGTTTAGGTGTTGATAAAGATAAGGTGAAGAGTGAGGAAGTTGAAGAGGGTGAGTTGGGTACGTTGAAGTGGGAGAATGGTGAGTTTGTGCAACCAGAGAAATCACAGGCACAGGCACAATCACAATCGCAGTTTCAGTCACAGCCGCAATCACAGTTGAAGAGAAGTGAAACTGAGAAGGGAGAGTTTATTGTTGCCACTTCAAAATGGCGGAGAGGGGAGACTGAAAAGGGAGAATTTGGCTTGTGGAGAGGCAACAAAGATGATATTGAGAAATGTGAATCCATTCCTGATAGATGGCATAAAGGAGAGGGGGTCAAAGATGACTATGGTTACAGCAAGTCTCGCAGATATGATTCTAAGCTGGACCGTACGACACCATCTGGGAAGTACTCAGGTGAGGATGCTTATAGAAGGAAAGAGTTGGAAAGAAGTGGCAGTCAGCATAGCAAGAATTCTACCAGGTGGGAGACTAGTCAAGATAGGAATGTAAGGATCAGTTCCAAGATTGTGGATGATGAAGTTCCTTTTAAGGGTGAGTACAACAATGGAAAAAATCATGGAAGAGAGTACTCTTCTGGAATTAGGTTGAAACGGCATGGTGCTAATTCAGATAGTTGTGAGCGGAAGTATTTTGGGGATTATGGAGATTTTGCTTCTTCAAAAAGTCGAAGGCTTTCAGATGATTATACCACTCGTGCTATTCACTCAGAGCACTATTCACGCCATTCTGTGGAGAGGTTTTATAGGAATTCTTCGTCATCGAGGATGTCTTCATCAGACAAGTATTCATCCAGGTATCATGAATCTTCTTTATCTTCCAGAGCTGTTTATGATAGGCATGGACCTAGCCCGTGTCATTCTGAGCGGTCTCCTCGGGAAAGGGGTAGGTATTATTATGATCACCGGGATAGAAGCCCTGGTCATCGTGATAGATCTCCATATGCTCGGGATCGATCACCATATACTAGGGATAAATCCCCTTGTGCTCGAGATAGATCTCCTTATGCCAGAGAGAAATCTCCATATGCTCGAGAGAAATCACCATATGCTCGTGAGAAATCCCCATATGATCGAAACCGCCACTATGATCATAGAACCCGAAGTCCTATTAATGCAGATCGGTCTCCACAGGATCGAGCTCGGCTCTCTGATCGCAGGGATCGGACACCAAACTATTTGGAGCGGTCCCCACTTGATCGGAATAGGCTTAATAATCACCGAGAAGGGAATCGCAAAAGTGGAGCTACTGAGAAACGCAACTCTCAGTTTGATAGTAAAGGGCAGGAGGATAAGCTGGGCCAAAAAGATAGTAACATACGATCCTCTCATTCATCTGCAAAAGAATCCCAAGATAAAATCAATGTGGAAGATCTTAAAGTTCCTGATGAGAAAAATGCCAAATGTGAGTCTCACAAAGAAGAGCCATCCCAGAGTTCTAATGGAAATGGCAGAGAATCTCCACATGTTGATGGACCTCCTCCTGAAGAGCTGCTTTCCATGGAGGAAGACATGGATATATGTGATACACCGCCTCATGTCCCCACTGTGGTTGATTCATCTGCAGGGAAATGGTTTTACCTTGATCATTATGGCTTTGAATGTGGACCTTCAAAATTATGTGATCTTAAGGAACTTGTGGAGGAAGGAATTCTTGCGTCAGATCACTTTGTCAAACATTTGGATAGTGATCGGTGGGTAACTGTTGAAAATGCAGTTTCACCTTTGGTCACTGTCAATTTCTCATCTATTGTTTCTGACGCTGTAACTCAACTAGTCAGCCCTCCTGAAGCTCCTGGTAATCTATTGGCAGATACAGGAGATATCGTGCAACCAAGGGGTGAGGAATTCCAACTCTCTGTTTGTGGCCCAGATGACAATGCATCAATGCCTGAATCTATCAAAGATCTGAACATTGATGCGCGAATTGGAGCTCTCTTAGAGGGTTTTACTCTTATTCCTGGCAAGGAAGTTGAGACTCTTGGAGGTATTCCATTGTCTGCCATTTTTCTTCACATTCATTTTTAGCGATCTTAACTTTGTCCTTGGGAATTGGTTTTAGAGTTCAATAGTTTATTTAATTTTGGATTCAACGTTTCTTCTTTATGCCCTGTTACTGTATTTTCCTCATCTTGCAGAAATCTTGCAAACGGATTTTGAGCTGGTGGAATGGCAAAACTGTGGAGGTACATACTCGCCAGTATTTCTATTGTTGTATTCATGAGTTTTGAAACATATTTAGAAAATTTGGCATTCTTTGCTGGGACATTTGTAAATATCTTTTTTTATTGTAGATAATCTGTTATTGATGATATAGTTTAACTATTTGTGGATATTTTATGAAAATCTGGTATTAAAAAAGTGTAAATGTTATTATGGTCTTCTTCTCAAATGAAATTGGTTTTTCATGTTCTCTTATATACATCTTTGCATTTTGGGTTTGGTATATGTGGCTTCAGGCCATCAGCTATATTTTCGGTGGCAAAATTTGACCTTTTCAGATAGCTTTATGATGGTGCTTGTATTTTGTAATGTAGGATTGCTGTTAATGCTTCACATTACAGGTTTAGTGCATGTTATTAATTGAGTTTCATGAGTGCTAATTAAATATGCTATGTTATTTTGATTTTCTTCCCATGTACTGTTCAAGTTGGTTTAATATTTGTACAATTGTAGTTTCTATAAGCTTGGAGGCTGCTATGGCCATATCCTTGAAGTTAATCTTTTATCTGTTTCTGCTGCTTTCAGCTTTATGATCTCTTGGGCAATCTAGTTTTGCTCGAAGGTTTTGAGGCCAAGACCTTATTCAGCTGTTAATGCAGTATTAAAATTGCAAAAATCATTATGAAGTCCAATTGTACCCTTACATGAGGCTGTATTTTACCTTAAGTAGAATTATATATTATATTGGATTATTTGTTTTGAATTTCTTAATTCAGTTGTGATAAGCTTAAAGTTGAAGTATTTTGTGTAAAAGCTCTGAACCTAAGTTGAATTTTTGTTATTACATCAAGGCATGAGCTTCATAAGAAAAGTTTATTTTGCGCATCTCTAGGTTTCACTTTGCATGGAGCCTGTATAGGGGATCAAGAACAAAATGATCAAAAAACAGATGAGTTATCCAGATATTCTGACAACAAGTTGAAAGAACCTGCAGAATTCAGGTTAGGTGTTATTGACAAAGATCCTGTGCTTGCCTGTTTTGACATTGATGACTGGTTTTCTGGCCGATGGTCATGCAAAGGTGGGGACTGGAAGAGGAATGATGAGGCTGGCCAAGATAAAATTTCAAGAAAGAAGCATGTTCTAAATGATGGTTTCTCACTGTGCCATATGCCGAAGTCTGGGTATGAGGATCCTCGATGGTCTCATAAGGATGATTTGTATAATCCTTCGCACAGCAGAAGGCTTGACCTTCCTCTCTGGGCATTTTCCGGCTTAGATGAAAGGAATGATGGTAGTAGTGTAAGCAGATCAACTCAGACAAAACCCACTGTAGTAAGGGGAGTAAAGGGAACCATGCTTCCAGTCGTCAGGATAAATGCTTGTGTGGTTAATGACCATGGTTCATTTGTCTCTGAGCCTCGCATAAAAGTTCGAGGGAAAGAGAGGTACTCATCAAAGTCTACTCGGCCATACTCTTCAGCTAGTGATGCTAGGAGATCATCAATAGAAAGTGCTTTTCAATCAAAAACTGTTAATGATTCAGATTCACAGTGCTCTTGGAATCACATTGCATCCATTAATGCCCCAAAAGACCGAGTTTGCACAATTGAAGACTTGCGGCTGCATTTGGGTGAGTGGTACTACCTTGATGGTACAGGGCATGAACGAGGGCCAAGCTCATTTTCAGAGCTACAGGTTTTGGTTGATCAAGGTGTCGTTCAAAAACATATCAGTGTTTTTAGGAAGTGTGATAAAGTTTGGGTTCCAATTACCTCTGCTGCAGAGACGTCTGAATCTGCCACTAGGATTCAGCAGAAGGTAACTCCATCAAGTCATTCTTCAGGGCTTTCTCTTGCACAATCTCAGGGTGTGCCTATTCACGAATGTGAAAGTTATGTGAATTCCAGTTCCTTCCATGGCATGCATCCACAGTACATTGGTTATACCTGTGGGAAGCTACATGAATTGGTCATGAAGTCCTACCGAAGCCGTGAGTTTGCAGCAGCCATAAATGAGGTTTTAGATCCTTGGATCAATGCAAAGCAACCAAAGAAGGAGACAGAGAAGCACATATACCGGATATCAGGTATAAATAAGTTAATGGTAGTTTTGTGTAGGCATCCTGGTATATTTAAAGTGGCACTTGGTAGTTTCACGGTGAGGATGACAGAATCTTCTGTCATTCCAATATTTGAAATTGGTGCCTACTCTAGAAATAACTCATGTATTTTTCTGCTGTCTTGACCCTTTTTTTGGTTTTCCCTCGTACTTTTATATGTCTGTGTGCTTTTATTCTCAATAACCCTACAGAAATTCTGAGGCCTTCATTGAGTTGGGTTGATATTAATTACAGAGGGTGATGCACGTGCTGGAAAAAGAGCTCGGCTGCTGATTGATGAAAATGAAGAAGAGGACGAGGTGGAAGATGTGCTGACAATTCAAGATGAGTCCACCTTTGAGGACTTATGTGGTGATGCTTCATTCCCTGGGGAAGAGAATGCAGGTTCTGAAACTGAGTCAGGGAGCTGGGGCTTATTGGATGGTCATATGCTGGCGCGCATCTTTCACTTTTTGAGATCTGACATGAAGTCTCTCACTATTGCTTCTTTAACTTGTAAACTCTGGAGAGCCGCTGTCAAGTTTTATAAGGATATTTCTAGACAAGTTGACCTATCATCTATAGGTCCTAACTGCACTGACTTTGCTTTTGGGAACATCTTGGTAAGTGTGATATATTTTTGGCAGGAAGGGAAGGTGCAGGTTTTTACTTAATCTGAAGTTTAATTTGATTGTTTGCTTGCAGAATGGTTATAACAAAGAAAAGTTAAATTCCATGGTTCTAGTCGGTTGCACGAATGTTACTTCTGGCATACTTGAAGAGGTTCTCCGTTCATTTCCTTGTTTATCTTATATAGATATTAGAGGTTGTAATCAGTTTGGTGACTTGGCCCACAAATTTCCAAATACAACTTGGCTCAAGAGTCAAAATTCACTTGGTACCAAGACATCCAATGAGTCACATTCCAAAATGAGGAGTCTGAAGCAGATTACAGAGAAGAACTCATCTGTTTCTAAAGCTAAGGATCTGGGTGGTGATATGGATGATTTTAGTGAACTTAAAGATTATTTTGAGAGTGTGGATAAGAGAGACTCAGCCAATCAATTGTTCCGCCGAAGTTTGTACCAACGGTCAAAAGTGTTTGATGCTAGGAAGTCATCGTCCATTGTATCTAGGGATGCTCGGATGAGGAGGTGGGCCATCAAGAAATCTGAAAATGGATATAAGAGGATGGAGGAATTCCTTGCTTTGAGTTTGAAGGACATAATGAAGGAGAATACCTTTGATTTCTTTGTGCCCAAGGTAGTCGTTTATTTTTGTACATAGCCACTTCAAAATATTTTTGTAATTTTGCGGCTGGTGAATTTATACGATCAAAGTTCCCACTTTTACTCTGGATTTGTTCACCAGGTTGCAGAAATTGAGGAAAAAATGAGAAATGGATATTATAGCGGCCACGGTTTGAGCTTTGTCAAGGATGATATCAGTCGAATGTGCAGGGATGCAATAAAGTAATTTTAGCAGTCTTTCTTTTTGTCTTGTGTTTGCTTTTTGACTAAAAATATTATGCTTCCGAAACTTTATATCGATCAAAACCATGCATGTCTTTGTGGTGATGGCACTTCTGTTCTCGAGGGTCTGCTGCAACTGTTGTTTCATGCATTGCTGCTCTTATATCAATTTTGTAGAAGTTGGATGGGCATAAGTTGCTAGGTGGATGAGTTTTTTTTTCTTTTGAATTTTATGATAATCTAATCTAGACACCTTTCAGGTGTCATAGATTTAAACTGCTGCTTTTCATTATATTTATTCTCCATGTTACATATGAGAATATGTTTCCTCTTCTGCCATGTATTTCGAGTCATTAGTTTTCTATATACTGGTTATAAGCTCTGGGACTGTATGTTTCCTTTTTTTTTCATATATATGTCCATGGGTGCAGAGCAAAGAATCGTGGTGGTGCCAGGGATATGAATCATATTATCACATTATTCATCCAGCTTGCCACACGGTTGGAACAGGGTGCTAAGTCTTCTTACTATGAAAGGGAGGAGATGATGAAGTTCTGGAAGGATGAGTCACTTGCAGGGTTTGCTTCTGCTTCATCAAAGTATAAGAGGAAGCTCAGTAAATCTGAAAGGAAGTACATGAATAGGAGTAACGGTTCTTACTTTGCAAGTGATGAATTTCACTATGGAGAATATGCATCTGATCGAGAAATCAGAAAGCGTTTGTCCAAGTTGAACCGAAAATCAATGGACTCAGGCAGTGAAACTTCTGATGACCTTGATAGATCTTCTGAAGATGGCAAGGGTGACAGTGATAGTACAGTGTCAGACACAGATAGTGATTTGGATTTCAGGTCAGAGGGTCGAGCTGGGGAGTCTAGAGGAGATGGATATTTTACAGCTGATGAGGGTTTATATTCTCTTACTGATGATCGTGAATGGGGTGCTCGCATGACAAAAGCTAGCCTTGTTCCTCCTGTTACTAGGAAATATGAGGTCATTGAACAGTATGTTATTGTAGCAGACGAGGAAGATGTGAAGCGGAAGATGAAGGTTTCTTTGCCAGAAGACTATGTCGAGAAGCTTAATGCACAGAAAAATGGCAGTGAGGAGTTGGATATGGAACTTCCTGAAGTCAAGGATTATAAACCTAGAAAACAGCTTGGAGATCAGGTTATAGAACAAGAAGTGTATGGAATCGATCCATATACTCATAATCTTTTACTTGATTCTATGCCTGAGGAATTGGATTGGTTTCTCCAGGATAAGCACATGTTTATAGAAGATGTGCTCCTTCGAACCCTGAATAAGCAAGTTAGGCATTTCACAGGCACTGGGAACACTCCAATGATGTATCCTCTGCAGGCTGTTGTTAAAGAAATTGAAAAAGTTGCTGAGGAGGATTGTGATGTGCGAACAGTGAAAATCTGTCAAGGTATCCTGAAGGCCATTGATAGTCGTCCTGATGACAAATATGTTGCTTATCGAAAGGTATGTTATAATATCCATTTATTAGTAAGCTTTTTATTATTCTAAGCTGTTGTCTTTAAACCTCCAGTTGGTATGTCCATATGATCTCTACTTCTCAAATCCTGATCCTTTTTTATTTTCTACTTGAATTTGGACATCAGGGTCTTGGTGTTGTTTGCAACAAAGATGGTGGGTTTGGAGAAGATGATTTTGTTGTGGAGTTTCTTGGAGAGGTAAGGATTCAGTATCTTCGGGGAAATTAAAGTTGGCATTGCCTCCAATTTTCAAGTTTAAATGGTGTGTGCTTTTGTTATATAATGTCAAGATTGTTTCTTTCAACCCTCTCCCTTAGGTTATTAGATTTCATAATTGTCACTTGCCTGTGTTGTCGGTTTACATTACGCAACTGTCTAAGAATTTGCATCTCCCCAGACAACTATTTAGCAACGTCAACCTCAGTTATAAAAGGGGAGGGAGAGAGGGGTTGTGGAGCGAGTCCATGCTCTTAATTGTTTGAGTTTGAGTCCTAGTTTTGATATTAGTATGGACAATAATAGTTGATTGTTGAAAAATTTCTACTTGGATTTATTTGTGAGACGATAAAAAGTGTGCTTTGCTTATTCATGATATTCACTAAACTCCTAACATGAGAATAAACTTCCTTGGGTGTTTGATGCCAAAACTTTTTGAAATTTAATAGTTCTATCCTGTATGGAAGTGGTTTGAGAAACAAGATGTTTGAGTCCTAGTTTTGATATTAGTATGGACAATAATAGTTGATTGTTGAAAATTTTTACTTGGATTTATTTATGAGACATTGAAAAGTGTGCTTTGCTTATTCATGATATTCACTAAACTCCTAACATGATAATAAACTTCCTTGGGTGTTTGATGCCAAAACTTTTTGAAATTTAATAGGTCTATCCTGTATGGAAGTGGTTTGAGAAGCAAGATGGGATACGATCTTTGCAGAAAAACATTACTGATCCTGCTCCAGAATTTTACAACATTTATCTTGAGAGGCCAAAGGTGATTTTTGCTTTGGAAAAATTTTGTGCTACTTAATGTAGGTTCATTATAATTCTCTTCAGCATGCTTTGAATATTTTACCTGATCATTTTTGCATATGTGCCAGGGTGATGGTGATGGATATGATTTAGTTGTAGTTGATGCCATGCATAAGGCAAACTACGCAAGCCGTATATGCCACTCATGCCGACCTAATTGTGAAGCGAAGTAAGTCCTGTTGATTCATGCTGTTATTTTGTCTTCATTTATCTTGAGAGGCCATAACCTAAATGCTCTTACATGATGAAAGGTTCTGTTTTTTAGCAGTTTTCTTTCATCCGGCAAATATATATGTCGAGCATTATATAAAATTATTGTCATTCTTATGTATACTAGTTATCTTTGATGTGGATATATTTGTCTAATGTTATAAGTATTGTTGTTAAGGAGGACTTTATAATATGGTTAAGAATGTTGCTTCATAAAGTGTGCACTACAAGTCTTATAACAAAACTGTATTATGCAAGGAGGAAATTAATGCATATGTCAGCTGAAGTCTTACATCCCTTCATTCTTTTTGTTGGATCCCAGGATCCCCAATTAATTTGGTTTGGTGTTCACAGCTGGAGTTTTGTCATGAAATATATTTTATTTGATTGTTTGTCTTCAAGGAGAAATGGAGTAATGAATTATAAATTCATGCTTTTAGACTTTAAATTGCCTTTGAATGTGTAAATGCATGTGCACTAAAAATTTGTGAAATTTATACTTTTCAGAGTAATAGAAATAGGATGTGATGCCTTTACTTTCATTATTTTTTATATAATAATCTATTATTTCTTTGAGTGGGTATAAATAAGTCTAGGATGTGAGCAAAATGTATGTGGGATAGTCTCTCCACCTCTATTTGCTAATTTGGTGAGACCATTCAATTACATTGTGCCATATATGGCACATAGGTGTCAAATTTTTAAGACCATAAATTATAATGGTGGTTATTTATCTAGTTGTAGTTTAAAAAAGCTAACACCTATGTGGAAGCATGTGATGTGACACCATTTAGTTGGATAATCTCAGCACATCAGTGAATTAAGGTAGTGAGATTGTCGCATCTAAGCATTTTTCATGGAATTACTGTAATCTCTTTCCCTGGCCATTTACATATTTTTGACTGAGTGAATGAGTCTAACTAGTCTGTCCTTGATCAGTCAGCAAATTTTAATGAATGATATTCACTTTAATGTCCGGCCATACTGATTTTGTTGTTATTGCTTCAATGCAGAGTTACTGCTGTAGATGGTCAGTACCAGATTGGAATATATACAGTACGGGAAATTCGTTATGGTGAGGAGATCACGTTTGATTATAATTCCGTCACAGAGGTTTGTGTCTTCTTCCTCTTAGTTTTGTTTACAACATAGAACAAATTTTCATTGTTCTTATCTTACTGATGGCTCTTCGTGCTGCAGAGTAAGGAGGAATATGAAGCCTCTGTCTGTTTATGTGGAAGTCAGGTTTGTCGGGGCAGCTACTTGAATTTGACAGGTGAAGGGGCTTTTGAGAAGGTACTAACTGCAAGACACTATTTTAGTTGTGTTAAAATTTTTTCCTTTTATCTTCATCTATGATGTTAGTTAGACTACAGATAGTTGTCTCTTCCAAGCAGTCACATCTGTCTTGTTGGCTTGGAGAGGGGTGTTTATATTCCCTGGCTCTATTCTGCAGCATGTTGAAAACTACTGATTCTTTTCTGCATTCAGTTTTTAAAACTTATTTCATTTTCTCATGACCAAGGTAAATTTCACTTCAGGTACTTAAGGAGTTGCATGGATTGCTGGATCGCCATCAACTTATGCTTGAAGCTTGTGAATTGAATTCAGTAACTGAAGAGGATTACCTTGATTTGGGGAGGGCAGGTTTAGGCAATTGTTTGCTTGGCGGATTGCCAAGTTGGGTTGTTGCCTATGCGGCTCGCTTGGTATGCCCTTGGTGCCTGTTGTTTCAATTTTGGGATTAATCTTTCCTTCTCACTTTTAATTTTTTTTATACTCTATTAGGGGTAAGGGAAGGGGGTTTGTATCTTTATTGAATTTTTATTTTTTTACCATTATTTTGGATGAAGGTGAGATTCATAAATCTTGAAAGAACGAAGCTTCCAGAGGAAATCTTGCAGCATAATTTGGAAGAGAAAAGGAAATACTTTTCAGATTTATGTCTTGAGGTTGAAAAGAGTGATGCGGAGGTTCAGGTGAATGTTAACTATCTTTCACTGTATTTGTGTCTATGTTCCCGTCTGTGTTCGACTGTGGGATGCATTTGGCAGTTCTGTATTTCTAATGATATGCTTGTAATCGTCATGTGAATTCTTATTTTATATCTTTTGTACATACAGGCCGAAGGTGTCTACAACCAGAGACTTCAGAATTTGGCTGTTACTCTTGACAAGGTGACTTGCCTCTCATTTTGAGAACAAAGGGTCATTTTCTTTCTTAACTTTATAGGTGTTGCTTGAGTGCAACCAAGACACAACATATGTCTTATGGTGTAGATCCATCCTAATGATTCTTGCTTTGCTAATACTCCAAAGTGGAACGATGAGATTAAGTTGTATATAAATCTGGTTTTAGGAACTATCATAACAAATTGTTGAAACCTGGTTTTGAAATAACCTTTGGGAATCACTGGATTATTCTGTCTTTTGATGTTGATCTTGCTGTTTCCTTGTTGACCTCTAAGTGTCTTAAATGATACCATGCACCTAATGATTGTCAAGCGTTTGGATATGGAATATAATCATATTTTAACTTCATATTGTTACCGTAATCTATACCATTGATTGCTATTTGCAGGTGAGGTATGTTATGAGATGCGTGTTTGGTGACCCCAAGAAGGCTCCACCACCATTGGAGAAGCTTAGTCTTGAAGAAACTGTGTCTTTTCTCTGGAAGGGAGAGGGTTCACTCGTTGAGGAACTTCTTGAGTGCATGGCTCCTCATGTGGAAGTAGGCATACTAAATGATCTGAAGTCCAAGATTCGTGCACATGATCCATCAGATTCTGACAATATTCAGGAAGAACTTCAGAAATCTTTATTATGGTAGGCAGAACGCATGGCTCTAAAAGTTTATCAATCAGGTAAAGAATGCAATTTTTGCTCATATGTTTTTTGCCTTTAAAGGTTGAGGGATGAGGTTCGAAGTCTTCCATGCACATATAAGTGTCGGCATGATGCTGCAGCTGACTTGATCCATATTTATGCTTACACAAAGTGCTTCTTTAGAGTTCGGGTGAGTCTTCATTTATAAAATCTCTGAGAACATGTATCAATATGGTTTTTATGTTGCTCTTATCGTCGTTGTTTACTTTCATATGCAGGAATACAAAGCTTTTACGTCCCCACCAGTTTATATTAGCCCTCTTGACTTGGGCACCAAGTACGCAGATAAATTGGGTACAGGTTTGCAGGAGTATCGGAAGACATATGGAGAAAATTACTGCTTGGGGCAACTGATATTTTGGCACATGCAGACTAATGCTGACCCAGATTGTAGCCTTGCTAGAGCGAATAGAGGTTGTTTGTCTCTACCTGAGATTGGTTCCTTTTATGCCAAGGTTCCGAAGCCATCACGTCAACGTGTTTATGGCCCAAGGACTGTACGGTTTATGCTGTCAAGGATGGTGAGTTTTCTAAAATATGTTGGAAATTGTTGTCTTATTATTAGTATTATGATTATGTATTAGATTTGGTTGTGGAGTATTTTTACGAGTTGCAAGGGTGGACAGGAGAAGCAGCCTCAAAGACCGTGGCCGAAGGACCGCATATGGTCATTCAAGAGATCTCCGCAAGTGTATGGGAGCCCAATGCTAGATGCGATTTTGAATGGTTGTCCGTTGGACAGGGAAATGGTTCATTGGCTGAAGCACAGACCTGCTATTTATTAGGCGATGTGGTGGGATCGGTGAAAGTTTTGTTGGGACATTAATGTTTGGGAATGATTTTTTCAATATTTGTTGGCAGCTGCCACTCTTTGACGTGGGAGTTGGCTAATCAGCGCATGTGGTTGCTTGCGCTCTCGCTGTTATCTTAATTCTTCTGTACAGTTCTATCGTCTTTGTATTTTGTAATTCATTCTGGTAGTAGTAGAGCCTCTCTGTTTTTTTTTTTTCTTCTCTCCATTTTTTTGTTTGAAGGAAAAAAGAAAAGAAGTCAAAGGAATGAAAAAGCAAAAATGTTCCGGGGCATTACTGTTTGTTTGTTCTTTTGATCTTTCCATTTTTCCTTTAATATATTTAATTATGTTTTCCTCCTAAATATGAAACACTGACCATACTCAAAATGGTTAGGAAATATATATTTACTGTGATTGGAATTCAGAGAAGTGGACCGTTGATTAAGTTTTAATTAATTTTTAAACGATATTTTCGTTTGCCATTAATGGAGGACTTGCAGGTGATGATCTTCTGGTAAAGCTGGGAGCTGAGTACATCCAGCACGTGTTAACTCCACGCCCGGTTAAGCATTGCTATTACAGGCAATGCAACATATGGCAGTGGGTGCCGTACACCTGCACAGTCGTGCTTTTGGCCGCCTTAACAGTATCCACGTGTCCCCTCTCTTTTCTTCTCTCTAAATATGACTGCTTTTGTTTTCGTTTGCCTGATGAAGATGGGGATAGAGCGGAAAATGGAGTCTAGTTTTGTTCTTGAAGAAGATAAAATCAACTTGGAGCATACTTTCCTCGCACTCACTGATTCCATGATCCCATTGTCGGCTTGTAATTTTGTTCCACTCAATTACAACCAACTCCAACCTTCACTCCTCCCAGCTCCACAGTCCACTCACCACGTCTTCCACTTCTCTTCCAAGCCCTCCCATCATCTTCCACCCTTAAACAATTCTTCTTCTTCTTCTTTTTCTTCTCCCTCATCCTCTCGAAAACGTCCTCGTTTCCACTCCTCCTTTTGTCCCAATCACGTGTTCTTTCCTCCCCTTCAACCGCAATATGAGTTGGCTCGTCAGCGCCGACAAAATATCAGCAACAAGGTTCGGTGCCTGCAAAAGTTGATGCCCTGTGAGAAGAATATGGATGCTGCTACCACGCTTGAAGAGGCTTATAAATATGTCCGATTCTTGCAGGCTCAAGTTAAAGCTGTCCAATCAATGCCAGTTGAGTCTAGCTTTGCTCTTCAAAACGACTTGGATGGGTACCATTACCATTTTGGAGATCTCAGTGGGTTGAACAGGCAGCAACTTTTGCAGGTTTTGGTTAACTCGCCGGTGGCACAAACTATGCTTTATTCAAAAGGGTTCTGTGTTTTGTCTTTGGAACAGTTGATTTTGATGAACAAACTTGGGCAGGCAAAACATTTTATGCAGCAGCACTACCAGTGGTGAATATGTGAAATATGGATGCCCCAAAACAAGCCAGTTTCAAGATTGGGCTATCAACATTATAATATACATTGTGTGCCAGTTCATCCAGTCTATGAATTTGTCGACACCATTAGTGTATTTCTTGGATTATTCATAGGCATTGACATACTATTGAAATAGATCAAAATCACTGCAAACCCCCATGTTGATTTTTGAAGTTGATTAAAATGTATAACCATAAAAAATTAATGTCATTAGTAGTAACCATGTCAACATCGCTTGTCTCACTATAATAATGAACAAAATGGAGCATTACCCTATTGATAGTACTCCATGGACAGTGTTTTCCAGTAATCTAAAAGTTATGTCTGCTTTGAGGGCTAGCAAGGAATATGTCACATGTATTATCATCCACAACATTGTTAAACCAAGTAAAGAATGTTGTGGGAAGAGCCATGGGAGAATGCTCATCCGACTTAGTTGTCATAGCGTCACGCTTTTTTCATGGCTTAATTGCATCCATGTAAGGGCATTGGTAAAACCTCATTTTCCTTGAAAACATACATTATAAAACAAAAAGCCAAGAACGCCGAATAAATAGACACTTAGGTTGTCATGAAGCCATTGTCTTGGGGTCATTAGCAACATCCAAAAGTCATGTTTACTTTCAGAGCTAACAAGGAAGAGGTCACATGTATCATTATCTATAACATTGTTATACCAAGTAAAGAATGTTGCATGAAGATCCATGGGGGAATGCTCATCCAATAGCCATCATAGAATCACACTTGCTTTAATGTAGGGCTTTGCTAAAACTACCTTTTCTTTAACACTCAATTATGCATTATATGTGGAACACCATTGGCGATTTATGTGATATTCAAAATGTCCATCCGATTCAAACAATGATAGCAAAACTGATATTGAACTACAAGTGATCATCTTAAGATGGAATCTCAATGACAAAATCAATGTCTGTATCCTATTAGAAATATAGTAATTAAATCCCTATTTAAGACACTCATAAAATAATACTAAATTGGAAAAGATGTGTTTTCCTAATTTTGTATGTGTTCTTTTTATCATAGAAGGAGACCACCCATGTTGTTGGCTTGCCATGATCTTCAACAAAGACACAATTATAGACTTAATCGATTGGGTCTGGCAGTTAAACTATTCTTGAACTATTATAATGATGTTTTTAGATATCTGCTTTTGTATTAATAATGTCTTAGATATCATTTAATATACATGTGATAAGATGTCATTGGAAGTCTGATTGGATCCACATATATTAATAAGAGGATCAAGCATGAAACAATAATCATTGGCTAGAATGTCATTGTTATTGATACGAATATCCTCATTATTGGTTAAGATATCCTCCAAAGGAAATGTACAGATGCAACTAACATCTTCTTTAATACTCTCATCCTCAATACTAAACGACTATAGAATGGTAGTTTCAATCTCAATAATGCCGAAGAACTCTATTGTAGGTCAATACCAATATGCTTATCCTTTCTCATTGTTGAAAGCAACTTGATGTTTACATTTTCTTGTTACATTTATACTTGTCATAATGTACATTAAAAAAAAAGAAAAAAGGAAGCTAATATGAGATTTGAAGTTTATTTTCAAACTTTTTGTCGAGGATCCTTATGACATCATCCTAATTAGAGATGTTTTTGGTCTTCAAATTCAACATGTCAGAGACTTTCCCATATTCCTACTAAATCTGTCTAATCTTTTAAGTTATCTATTGCCTTGTATATCCACACCTTCAAGGCAAAATACAATGTCATTAGTCAATTCATAGATATACATCCAAAACGCAAAAAAGAATTCCATCAAAGCATAATGTCATGTCAAGTAGACCTTTGCATATGATGGATCGATGTGAGCTATATCCAAATATATCCTTTGTCCAACTCATCTCATGGAGTCTATAGTCAAGTTCCAAACAAACACACCTATAGATATAGTTTAAATATCGTGAGGTCAACTAAAAGCTTAAGAATAAAATTTAGAATCACCTTTCTATTGTCTATACCTAATAGTTCATGGTGTAAAAAATATAAAAAAGGGCAATAACGTCACCCTTTTTGTCCCTTATGGTCTTGCTAATCAAGTTGCCATAGTTGACCAAACTAGATTTCAAATTATATGTTTCATTGATTTGTTATACCCTTTAACACTAACATGTACTACTAGACATCAGTCTAGTGAATAAATCTCAATTTTTGAAGTAAACATAGACTCTATTTAGTCAAAAACAAAATTCTATAGTGAGGTCTCTCTTGCTTATTTGTTAGAGGAGCATGAAATGTGTAAGCACTATACTGAACTTTTATTCCTTGACATCTAGGAAACACCTTGAACCATACGTCATGGAATAACTTCTTCTACTTGTCAGTGAGCTTCTTATAAATCTTTTCTATCATATTCTTATGTCCATAAAATGTGTGACAATTAAAACCTCTGAACCCTTTACTCTGGGTTAACTACATAAAAGGTGTTTTTCCTTTTCCATCTAAATATTGATCTTCAAAAAAATGAAAAAATTTCATTAATTAAAATTTACTTCATCAAATTCTAACTTAAACTATGAAAGTATCCAAAAAAAAAAAAAAATCATTAAAATTGAAAGAGCACACCTTTAATCAAGAAATCACATTTATGTTAGTATTGATACCCTTTAGCCAACTAATGTACTATATATTTGTAATTATATGTTAATAAAAAAAAGTATTTCTACTGTTTATTCAATTTCATGCATGATTATAGTTTACATAAAAAATATACCTTTAAAGTGGTGGAACCAATTTAGAGAATCAGATGAACTTATTGTGTTTTTCTTATATACTTATTAGAATGGTGATTCTAGAAATCGTTCATAAGCCTAACATTATTTAGATCTAGGGGCATTGATAATGGACAAGAGACTATCATAGTATTGAATGACCTATTGAAATGTGATAACAATTTTTACATGTTAAAACTATTGTTTACAACTTGGTATAACACATGGGTACGTGTTATGTACAAGACATGTTTATCATATTTGCTCAACAAGAGGATTTTATATAGAATATAACTTTTATGTCTATGAAAACATCCTTTTAATCTAATAGATACATGTGATCTTTTGATTTACGGCTCCCAAACTACTCCATGCAAATATTAGTGTAGTTTGATACCATCTAACATACCACCATAATAGGGGTTATTATAAATATGGTGTTTGAATGTATCAAGATTTATGCATAGGTTATGATGGATCAATAAAAAATTTATCGCCCCTAAGAATAAGAACAATATCTTATGTGAGCTTATTAATTAGTATCTACGATGGTAAAATTGTTGCCATAGTAGGATTAGGTTACAATCTAATATCTGTCATTTAATTTCGATCAACATTAGATCATGTAAAGAAGAAACTGAGATACACACTTTTTATATGTCTCAGCCTTAAGAAATACAATATGATGAAAGGATTTGAATTGTATGTCAACCATCTAATTGTTCAAGCTTAAGACAATTTGTTGACACTGTACTAGATAGGTGACCATGTTGTCTTACTAGAAGCCATTTATGGTATATGTTTGAGTTTAGACTGAATTTAGATACACCAACAAGTTAATAGCGAGCTTATGAGTTACACACATATAAGGATTAATCCAACTCCAAAGGCATGGGAATTTTTGATCCTAATGGAAAATATGTGAACGAAGAATTGTGTGACTTGCTAAATTATATTGGAGGAAGTTAAAAATCAAAATATGATTTTTGTCTTGATGTACAATCATGTGTCTTTAGGCACATGCCCTGTGTGGGTGCCAGATAGATGTGCTTATTGGATCAAGGTTTGACTTGGTCAATTTTAGACTGCCTTTCTAGAAGTACACCCACATAGGGTTAAGAAAAATACCTGAGGCGTAATGGCAGTATTTCTACCTATAAATATTTAAGATATTTTCTTAGGAATTGTACCCCATAATGTTTATGTCTAAAGGTACTTTATTAGGTTGAAGCCTAATGACTTATTTAGAAATAATAATGATACTAATGGTTAAGGGATTAACTTGAGTTAGTGGAATTGTTAACTAAGTAAGCGTATACATATATATATATATATATATATATGTATGTATGTTGTATGTATGTATGTATAGCTTCGTTGCTTGGCTAACCATAGTAATGACAGTAATGTTAAACTATTAACTTGAAATAATAGAGTTATAGGTAAATGAACATGCAATTATATGTCAGGATAAAAGCCGAATAACTTATAGATCTAGAAAGGATAGGGTCCTTAATCCTCACAATTTGACATCAATTTTAGGTCAAATATTACTTAGAAGTTCCAACAAGTTCTCCTTCAAATTTCATACAAATTCTAATTATAATCAACTCTAGACTTAAGCAAACTCTACTCCATTTTATCACAACTTCATTCAATTTTCAATACCTTAATATTCAACCATTAATCCTCATTCATTTGACACAAGGAAATGAAGAAAAAAGAAATTCAAGTTCACAACACAAATTGTAATAACTTACTTAATGATGAATTGTAAGATAGAAATCCTCAAGTTTAAAGGATGATTATCCATCACCTTGAGGTTAAACCAAAAATAAAGGATGCCTAAATCAAGTGTAAAACAACTTGTCTACCACTTGAATCTTGCTTCCACCATTTTGATTCTTTACCACTAAGCTTCTCTTGTTAATAGGACTAGATAAAGGATAATTGATTTCACAAGGGCCAACAAAGTACCAAGGAATCAAAGAAAAAGAAAACTCTCTCAATTTTAAGTTTATTTAATTCATCCAAAAGTTGATTTTTACAAGGAAAGAGAAGCCTTTATATAGGCTTTATGAAACATATTAAATGATTAAAATAACCTTAAAAGGTAACATGAATAGCTAAGGTACAAAAAGGTATAATTACAAGAGAAGAAATAAATAAATAAATAAATAAAATGAGGTGTGCTGCGACACTGTATCGTGACATGCGTGCTTGTGCGGTCTAGAACCAAGGCATTACGACTATAGGCCATAGTGCTTAGGTGTGTGCACGTCTAGAGATAAGGCATTATGACCTAAGTCGTAATGTGTGCCTAGAGTTAAGGTGCCATGACGCTAGGCTATAGTGTATGCGTGAGCTTGACGTGTTGTCTGTCAAGCCACGATGCCATGCTATAGCGTGACCTACGATCTTTTGCATTTTTTTTTTCTTATTAATCTCCCATAGCTCTAACTTGCATGCTTGACCTTTCTAGCTTCAATTGAGGTAGTTTTAAAGACCTTACGAGGCCATAAAGAGGTCCCAAAGCTTAATTTGTCTATCTTTTACCTTGTTTTGAAAATGATGGTTCTACTAAGTTAGGGTGAATTATGCTTACACCTTCTTACCTTAAAAGGCTATGAATTGCATTCACATTAGCCTCCCCAGGTTGGAGAGGATTTGACCTCAAATCTGGATCATTCAAATTCATCAACAAGCAAACTTAAAATTTTTTCTTTGAGAAACTATTACCTTTTTTTAACAACTTTTCTTCAAAACCACTCATCTTCTTAATTACAAGCAAAGTAAAGTTGGGCTTGTACCAAGAGGTTGAGAACTCAATTAAGTTGGCCTTAAAGAGGAGGTCTTTTTGAAAGTATTTTTGTGTGGGTAAAGGTGCTTGAGATAATATAGGGTTTGGGAGCATAAATGAGGGTGTAATGGTTTTATAGTTGATTTTAAAAATGTAGGTGTTGGCTCTCCCATGGAATAAAACCTCCATATCATATAATCACAGTCTACCAAGTAAAACATGACAAGCATCCATTGGCAATACATCATACACAAGCTCATTAACATACTTTTTGTCTATGAAGAAGGAAATTAGAACTTATTTACTTACTTGAATGGTATTTGCATTGGTTAGCCATAGTTTATAAGGTTTGAGATGATCAAAGGTGGGCAAACTCAATTTCTCTACAAGAGTTAAAAAAGGTAGTGTAACTTTTCCTATTAATGATGATCAAACACACATTTTTATTGATGGAATGCACAAACTTTATAGCACTAGTAACTTGAAAATTAAATTCAACTTGAATGTTGCCACTTGGCACGCATATATTTGTAACTTAATTCTCAGACAATAAGTTAATGAAAATGTGATAGTTATTACGTAAAGAAAAAAAGAAAAGAAAAAGAGAAAATGAGTGGTCAAGAGAGGTGAGAATACACAATTATAATAAAGTTGAGCACATAAGATTTATATATATATATATATATATATATATATATATATATATATATATATATATATATATTATTTCTTTTTCTTTAAGTAAAGCCTATTTCCCATTTCTTTCCCACCCAAACGTTCCAAGAAGTAAAGAAAAGAAAAAAAAAAGAGAAGAAAAGGAAGAAAAGAGAAAGATAAAGAGAAAATAATAGTTTCAGCTCCATTTTTAGCTAGTTAAGGATTCAAGGATGTTTAAAGGAAGATTGGAAACAAGGGAAAATATATTTAAAGTAAGAAAATTAACTCTAGAATCAATTTCTCTTTTTATTAAAGTGATTGGTGGTTATTCATGCTTGAAAATAAAATAGGTAAATTCATTAATGGTAGTAGAAGTTAATTGATGACAATAATTGAAGAAATTTCAAAATTTAAGAATTTAAGTTTAGATCTGTAATTTTTGATTATTTGAAAAAAAAATGATAACCTATATATAATTAAGTTAAATTTAGGTCTAATCGATGTTGATGAGATGTTTTTGATTTCAAATGAATGCTCAATTGCATTGTTTGATGAAGAATTGAATGAGTTGTATGTAAATGTAAATTATGTGACTATGAATATGATGTTGTGAATGTCATGTGTTTTGGACCATAGGAATAATTTTTAAGGATCTTGGAAGACTTAATTTAGTTGGTTTAATTGCCTTTAAGTGTTGGATCATAAGTTTGAATGTTGACACTCAAGGATATTTGTGACTTTAATGGATAAATTCTTGATGTTTGATCTTGCTTTTGGAAGTTAAAAATAAGTTTAAGAAGTTTGAAGTTTGTTTTGGGATTCAAATTGATCTAACATTGGTTTATTAGTATTACTTCAAAGGATTTAGACGTGCTGCTTAGATGTTTAAGTTTCATTTTTGCCTAGTTGCATTCCATCTGCATGTTTAAGATACCTAGCATGTTTTAATCCATGAGATCATCCTGTTGAGTTCAATCTTGCATTATTTTGTTGAGTCCTTTCTCGTTTCTTGATTTAGGAGCTCTAGTTGACATCATCGAGCCTTCGATGATAATTTCTCCTCTTCCCTCGCAACCATAGTTTCAGTTGCAAGTTTTTAAGGTGAGTGATTATACTAGTAAAGTAAATATATTTTCTTTATGATAGTAAATGTATTTTTTTTAGTTAAATGAGACATAAACAATGTCTATTGCAAATATATTAGGTATTAGATGTTACAAAATGCATTTGAAGAGGAAATGAGACTTATACCTTACATGATTTATACAGTTAGTTTTCATGAGTGTCAAGGTACCTGTTAATTAAAAAAGCTTTATGTTTTACAATTGTGATATTAAATATTTGTTACAACTATGTTAATTATATAAGTGGTTGATGGATTTCAAAGAAGAAATAAAATTCTTGTTTCACATTATTTAAATATCTAACTTTCATAAGTTCCAAGTTACTTGATAACAAGAAATGGTTCATATTTTATATAAATACTTTAATGAAATGAGAATCTAAGAAAAAAACATATGAGTTTTAGTTCCTTCTAAATTGAAAGTCCTATATCAATGTGACAGAGTTTGAGGGTTATACTAGTCTTGTGAGATGTTTAGGACTTAAACTGCTTTGCAGTACTCATATCTCCTAGAAGGTGATAGTTTTCCTTGAGATGAGGTTGAGTATTCCCCCTGAGGTAGAATACATTGATTCTTGGTTAAAAGACAAAGAAAGAACAAGAGTTTAATAATACTTTAAGTTATTTTATGTTTTCTAGCAATTAACAAGATTTTATATTGTCGTAAATTACCTTTTATTTTCCAATAATTTTAAGAGTTTAATTTACTTTAAGTTGCTCAATGCTTTTCAATAGTTGTAAAGAGCTAAGTTACTTTAAGTTGTTTATGCTTTTCAATTATTACCAAGAATTATGTTTTGAATAAAAATGAACCATATATATGATTGTAAATGCATTTGAGAATTTATGATAGAAAGAAAACTTGTTTAGTTCACTTACTTTAAATTGCTTGACCACTCACTAAACATAGTTGTTAGTGTGCTTATCCTACTTTATTATAACATTTTAAATTATTGATAGTTTGTTCCAACTCTTTGTTAATTTCAATCTAGCTATTTTGAGATCCCAATTTTAGACTTGGGCTTCATAAACAAGATTGATGTTTAGATTTCATATTTTTGTGTTTGTGATCAGATTATCAGTTTTTTAGTAGTGTTGATATCCACCTGGTAATTTATTGATTCAAATAATATTTTGTAAAACTATTTTTTTTTGTTATCTAGATCAACTTAATTCTTAAATTTAGTGTATTAATGTCTGTTTGATATCTAGTAAGGTATTACACCATTTCTTTCTTTAGTGCATTGAATCTATAGATTATGTTTTGTATATCATTAGATTCAGACATATTATGTTAGAGGGTTTGTAAGTATTGGTGATTTACCATACCTACCTCGTTGGTCCATCCCTTTAAGGAAGGTGTGACAAACTTCAATGTAAAAACATGAGACATACGATCATGTGTCTACCCACACATGCCTTTATGGTTGTCCCATATAAGGGACACACAACCCGTGCTTTCCATACACGACCATATGTCCACACTTATATAAAGAAATAAATTCTCTCTTTCTTATTTTATGGCCAAGTTTTATAGAGAGAGCTTTTCATTTATTTGGGTTGTTGCCCATGCTTTTATATCTCTTCCCTACCTAAAGTCATGTACCATTCTTCTAGCAAAGTTCTTGGTGTATAGTAGCCTTTTAGATCTTATCTTGTATAGATCACTATCAGTGGTACTCTACTTTTGGGTGGAAAACATCTTTTTGAGAGTATAATCTATGTCACATAAATATCAATGAAGTCATCACATATAAGGTACGCGCTACCAATCTTATGTGGTTTACTTTATGCAATTTTTAATTATTAATATATTTTGCCATGAGATGTATGTTTGATGTTTATTTTGTACATATTGATTGAGGTTGTGTGTTGTATGGGTGAGAAAGAAATTTTTATCTATTCCTCTGCACCCATACTTATACACACACGTTATGATCTGTAACAATATGGACCTTTTTAACTTATCTTTTTATGATGAACCTCTTTCAAATGAAAATAAAAATAAAATTCATATTAAGTTATAATTTAATTAAATATTAAATAAATAAAATACAAGAAATTTAACAACCATAGTATATAAAAAAATTTAAAAGAAAAATGTAAAATATCGTTTTAACCATTGGTGAAAAATATTATTTTATCCTTTGATAGATATAATTAGGAAATATATATTTGCTCTTTAATAGTCGCAATGTCCATCAATTTAGTCACGTTAGGTGATGAATAATAAGTAAATGTGATGAACAATAGATAAGTGTGATCTAATCATATTGGGTTTTTTACACACACCAATGAAAAAATCATTGATATTTTTATGCTAAATTCATTGTTTAGTTCATAAATCCAACTATAAATTAACCACAAACATTTTTTATCAATTAACAATCAATTATAACTTAAAAAACTTATTATTAAGCTAAATTTAAAAACTTAATTCTAAACTTTAAGTTCTTAAAGATAAAAAATCTACTACTTTTCTAAAAAATTCAGTTTCAATATACAAATCACATCCTAATCTAACAAATTACCAATCTTTATCAACTAAAAATCAATTCAATTTGAAAATGTGATTTGAAATTCTAAACGAAAATGAAAAGCAACGTGATAATGGTTAAAACAATCTATTAAATTAGTCAATACCATCTTTGCAACCCATACTAGTATTTACTGGGGCGTAGGCTGTGGTAGGTATGAACTAATAGGGAGAATGTTTGAAAATATGCATGGGATACTGATCCACCGAAATTGAGCTCGATAGATTTGTCTTTGATTTATGGGTCCACTTGTTTCCTACTCTATGTAGACTGCCTCAGTGTACTCCATTTTCATCAAAAGTCTTTGTTTCTCCTGATGCATGTCAGTTTGATGTTACTCTTTTCGTCGCAAAAACGATGATTGAGTTATACAGAATCACTCAAAACTGCAATTTAAAAATGAAATTTCTTTGGGTTACATAATTACTTTCAATTCTTGAATTCCAATTCAAAATCATCATTTTTAGTTACACAATAATTTCCCTAAAATCAAACTAAGACTCAACAGAAGAAGCTCAAGAGTCATTTAACATTCGTCTCCATGTATGTCGGATTAAAGCTTCTTTTTTTTATGTACATAAACCATTAAATAAATAAAAACTTGTCAAAAAGATAACCTTACCCACCGATTGATTTTTGAGGCACTTGCTAGATGCCTGTGCACGCTTCTCCATGAGCTGGTTTATACCCTACTTTCCTTGCTATCCCATCAAACGAATCCAAGACCATGATAGAAGATAAAGAAGAAAAAAAAGTAGACTATCGAGCTAAAGCAACTTAAAGTTTCCACGGCGTTAAAAGAAACTTTTACCAACTACTTATACATTCTTTCTTACTTTTAATTTTTCATACCCTTTCCTAATTTCCTTTTTATTCTCATTCAAACACACCACCATTTCCTTAGTTTCTTCTTCTTCCTTTAAGTTTCTATTTCCTCAAAAATGGTTAAAGTAGGAGGAGTCTTCGTTTGTCTGTTAATAGTTGCCATGGATGTGGCTGCAGGGATTCTTGCCATCCAAGCTGAAGTTGCACAAAACAAGGTATATCATAAAGTAACCAGTCAATGTTCATTACAGAAAAAAGATATATGCTTATACGTATGCATTTTTTTTTTAACACAGGTTAACCATATGCGACTTTGGATATTCGAGTGTAGAGACCCAAGCCACGATGCTTTCCTGAAAGGCTTAGCTGCAGGAGTACTTCTGGTTTTAGCTCATGTAATTTCTAATTTACTTGGTGGGTGCTTGTGCATTTGTTCCCAAGATGAGTTTTCGAGAGCTTCCCCTAACAGGCAACTCTCCTTCGTGTGCCTTCTCTTCTCGTGGTGCGTCTTTGAACATAGACTATTTTGTTTTATACTGTTTCTATGAATATGTGCTGAATTATGTAGTGCAACTCATCAGGATCATATTAGCCATTGGATTGTCAGTGCTGGTAATCGGAACAATGTCAAACAACAAATCAAAAGGTTCCTGTGGGTTCACACATCATCATTTTCTATCAATTGGAGGTATTCTGTGTTTTGTTCATGGGTTATTCTGTGTTGGATATTATGTTTCTTCTACTGCTGCTGCTGCTCAAGATGAAAAGTAGGAACCTTACTGCTTAAGTTTAAAGTTGCTGTATTCAACTTTACCAATCAGTCATTTTCTTGTTACCTCATCACACTTCCACAAAATATGTAATGTATATTTGTAGTGGCGTCCGCCATGATCGAGGCATGTGGGACAAACCGATGATCTTGTTAGTCTTTTCCCTCTATTCGGCGGAATTTACTCAATTATTTTAACTAGAACTATGATATATTTAATTTTGTCAGTATTTCATGGGTCCTTTGTTCTTTCACTGGCCCGGTAATATCGATTTCATTTGAAACTCTGACTATTAATCAACTATGATTAGACATTTAGTCAAAGATTCAACGAATGAATTAATTCGTATTTGCAAAAAAATGTAGATAATAGGAGTTAACTCAAGTGGTAGGTTTAAGTTTTCTATACATAACCTCGGGTTAATGGGTTCCTTCGGTTAGCTTTCACTAGGAGACTACAAGGAATTTGTTGTTATTAAATGGAAATAGGTTTGAGTATCAACGAGATCAAAAGATCTCTAATCACCCCAGTTGATGTTTCTATCCCGTCTCCATGTTGGAAGATGCATTGGGAGGTTCTTGCCATGTTTAAGCACATTTAACCATGGAATTTGTTTGGATTTTGGGAAATTACTTGTAGCATTTTTTTTTTTTTTCCCATTCTGTGGTTTCCAAGCCCATCCTGTTAAACTTTTTAAAAAATTAATATAATAATCACAATATATCGTATTATGATTGGATGATTTTATTTTACAATTAATAATATCTAATCTTACTATCGCACAGGATCATTAATATACAATTAAGGCCAAAGGATTTATTCCTACCAATAGTTTGAGGTGGAGACAGTTTTTCACTTGCCAGGTTTCAAAATCCCAGTCTCCCATTTTTGGAGTTTTTTTTTTTTTTTTTTTTTTTTTATAATAAAATTACTAAAATATATTTTAAAAAATAAAAATTTATAATAAAATTATAAAATAATTTTTAAATATAAATAATTTCAAAAAATATTTAAAATATTAAAAAAATTTAAAAATTTTAAAAAATAAAGTAGCCACCGCCACCTGTGTCAGCAACAGTGGCCTCTATAACGGAGTCAGATTGCCGTTTGGGCTACCTGGTTCCAAGGGAGGCCAGATCTGATCTCCTTCAGTTTAGGTGGAGGTGGCCAGATCTAGCAGTCTCCACTAGAAAAAAAGGTTGGAAATGACTAATAAGACCAAGACCGATCCTTTTTAATCATTTTCGATTGTTTATTCTGACAGAGGTGGTTAGATCTGGTCGCCTCCGCTAAAACTGGAGGTGGCCAGATTTGATCTCCCCTAGAACCAAGTGGCTGAAAACGGCCACCTGACTCCGTTGTCGATGGCCACCGCTGTCAATATCGGTAGTAGTGGCTGCTTTACTTTTTTAAATTTTAAAAATATTTTTTTAAATTTTAAATTTTTTTAATATTTTATATTTATATAAATTTATTATATTAATTTATAAAATTTTAATATTAAAATAATAAAATTGTCCCTGAATAGTTACTCTTTATTATTATATTTAATATAAAATTTGATCCAAGGGTGGACGACTTGGATTTTGAAACCTGGCGGGTGGAAAATGCTCCCCCCTCAAAGTATGGGTGGCAATAAGTGCTTTGGCCTACAATTAATTATTATTGTTGGTGCCCTAAACCTTTTACACTCTTTATTGCTTCCTCTTTTAACGTGCCTCTTCAATCGTGCAGCAGTTACATAGAGTTTGCCACATGTCTCCTGATTTCAGCCTATCAATACAACAAACAAATTAAAGAGAAAAATAAAAACCTTAATTAAATAGTGTTTAAGAATTTAGAAGGGTCATCAAAAGTTTCGGTATCATTACCAAGACGAGTTAGGGTGAATTTAAATCACATTTATTTAAATTTAAATTTGATTGAATTTAAGATAAATTTGCTCAAGGAAGTTTAAATATGTAATTTTAATATTATTGAGTTTGAATTTATAATTTTAATATTATTAAACTTAAAGCTTGTAATTTCAATATTATTAAGTTTAAGTTTAAGAGGGTTTAGTTTATCAAGCTTACAAGTTTCAAAATTTTGATTTGAATTAACTAAATTTACATCATTATGATTAAGATGCATTACAATAACGTCGTTTTGGTAATATATTTTAAAAAATTAGTTAAAAGGTTCGTAAAAAAATTTGACTCAACTTGTTAGACCCCGAGCTTGTATCATCCAAGCTCTTAAAGCTCGCGCTTAGCTCAAATCCAATCCTAAAAATGAGTGATGAGCACCGGCCTAGGTAGTATAGATATAGAGTATGCAAAAATGGACATATCGAAACAAGTTTTCACAAAAATAGGAGAAACAAAAATGTGAGCAAACATGTGAATATTAAAAATATAGGGGTTTGGCGGTAAATATTGTTTTTTATATAAATTTTTAACTTCAGGTTTTTTTTTTTTTAATAAACAAGTAATTGTTTTTGCAAAAAACAATCGTCATAATAATCAAAATTCTAAACATATAAATATGGGCCAATGTTCATATATCAATTAACTATGGAGGATGTGTTTTGCAGTAAATTTGTAGATACAAAGCTCGAGCTTATGTTCATTTATTTGTTTGTTGAGATTTAAACATAGAGAGAAAACAAGAATCATTAGCAAATGTTGAGTAGTGTACCAGAAAATAAAAAGCACACACAAAATCAACCATAGGAGCACTTATGAGGGTTGGTTCTGATTGCAAACATAAGAGTTTCATTATCTTTAACCACGATACAACCGCTATTAAAGCATTATAAAACAGATAACCACAATATTATAGAAGAGACAATAATTTTATATGCTTGGATTCTATTTTGAAAGAAGTGAGACGAAGTGATAGAAATGAAGTTATGAGAAAAGAAGTGTCGAAATGATTAGGTTTGAGAAAAAACTAAAGAATTGATCAAGTTTGAGAACGGAAGTGATGAAGTGATTAGATGAAGATTTATTTTATTCAAAGAAAGTGTTTCTTGATTTTTGTAAATTTCTAAAACGACTTCAATATGTTTTGTACAAGTGTTAGGGAATTTCTATTTCTGAAACCTATCAGAAACTCATGAATTCTCCCTATCGAACATTTCCATTCATCTTAGGTGACGACCAATATATTAGTCCATAGCTATCCTTGAGGCAGTTGAGTGAACTCTTTCGTAAGTTGCTTTCTTGTAATCGTAGTAAATGGGCAGGGACAATTGTTGCTGGACCACCAATTGAGATCCATGCATTTCATGTATTCATCCACACTCGGTATGTACTCTCTGACCATCGCACTTCTACCAAATATGCTACACAAAGATTTTCCCATTGCAATTCACATAATATTGCAATTTAGCACATGTAACATTTGTTATATTCCAAAAATATAAAACCTGGTTTACCTTACACATATGTACCTCTTTCTTAATGTAGGATAGAGTGTTTAGACCATGATGCTGTGAGATATTGTATGTCGTGTCATTCACAAAGCTAAACATGGAAAAATAACAAATTTGCATATTGTCTGGAAACTATAGTGCCTTGATGTCCCACCAACTTTAGTGGCGCAAAGAAGAAATTTCCGTGAATGGTGTTGAACAAAAGTGGTAATTACAAAACAATAATTTTATTAATATTTCAATTATCACAAAACCACACCTACACCTTTTACAATACATTTTATACTCACTTCACTCACAATACACTCACTAAAATTCTAACTCACTACTCTTAACATACACACTCACTTCTTAAATCCTTGCACACTTTTTTTTTTCTGCACACCCCATATGGTTGGACTTCATTCCTATTTATATATGTTTTATGTCGGTTAAGCAACTGACTTTGAAAATTCTTCATTGTCCTTGGAGAGGCGATCGCAAGGCTAGAAGTATTATGTCGTTAAGTTCTAGACTGTTGTGGAGAAAAAGTTTTCTTGAGAGGAAACAACTTATTTAACACTCCCCCTCACTTATTACTCTCATGTACCATTAACCTCATGATCATGCCAGGCTACCTTCAAAATTTTTTAAGCTTTATACTGTCAAGTCCTTTTTCTATTCCAAGCATTGTGAGGCTTCCTCGCATGTAATTGGTTCAACTATTTCAATATTTTCTTTTCAAGTGATGCATTCACGTATTTGGGATTTGGTTTTCATAGCCTTGTTGACATCCTAAGTTGAGGTACTTGCTCCTCTTGCTCTTCTAGTTGACTTGATTGAAGTTTTTCCCTTACTTTTGGAGGTACTCTAGTTTGCCATAGACTCTTTGATTTTTCAAAAGACTCGGATCTAGCCTGTTAACATTCCACTATTGGTTGCTTTTCAAAAATTAATTTTTCGCTTGGCTACCTATTATCAAGATTATCATTTTCTTTTACTCTTCCTTGGGGCTTGTCTTCAACCTCTTTGGAGTTCGGAAGTAAATCTACTTGTGGTGACCACTATGAAAATGCCTCATCAAATAACATGTTCCTTGAGATGTAAAAACACCCCATTTTTGGATCATAATGTTTTCAACCTTTTCTTTGACACACAAATTTACAACAAATTGACTTTTTATCAAACTTGCTTCTTCGATGATCAAACATGAATACATAGCAAACACATCCAAATATTCTTAAGTGGCTCATTGTAGGCTTAAGATTCTCAAAGGGTGACATAAAGCTGAGCCTTGCTTGGGGTAATCTATTGACCATATGTGTTGTTGTCTTTGTAAATTTAGCCCAGAAACGAGGTGGGACATTCTTTGCATGTAGCATGCTTCTACAAGTCTCTACTAAGTGATGATTCTTCCTTTTAGAAACTTTATTTTGTTATGATGTGCTCGGAGAAGAGAATTGTCTACGTATCTGACAATCATGTAAGTATTTTATAAACTCATATGATGTACACTCTCTTTTGTTGTTAGTACGTAGACATTGTATCTTTGTCTACTTTTTTTTCCATATTCTTTTTGAATTCTTTGAACTTAGAAAGGGCTTCAACTTTTTCTTTTATGAAATAAACCCAAACTTGCCTCGAGATCATCAATAAATGTTATCATGTACCTAATGCCAAATGACTATTCCCACCCAAGGGTTCCCTAGATGACAAATTCCCACTAAAAAACTTTTAAAAAGCTAAATACCAATTCATTAACTAAATTTATTTTAATTTTATTAATATTTTTATTGAAATGACTAATATACCCTTCAATAAAAAAATAAATAATATTAATATTAAAATAAATTTTAATATAAAATAATATTAACATAATAATAAAAAATTTAAAAAATTAATAAAAATTTTAAAAAGCAACCATTGTTGCCGACGGTGATAGCTACTGCTAACTTAACTGGATGCTTAAAAATAGCATATGGATTAACTAATAGCTAGATTTGACAGTTTTGATAGTAGAGGTAATTAGATCTGATTGCCAAAAATTCAACAAAAGTGGCTAGATTTGCCTTTTTTCATCATCAAAAGATGACTAAAAATAGCTAGATTGCTTGAAACCAATCTTTTGTAACCATTCTCAATATCAGAGGTAGCATATCTAGTTATCTTTATTAGATTTTTGACGGTTAGATCTGATCGTTTTTGTCGTTGAATTAATCAAATTTAACTGTTAATTGAAATAGATGGTCTATTTCAACCACCTGATTGGGTTATCGATAATAACTACCATTGACGGTAGTGTCTATTTTTTAAATATTTATTTTATTTTTTAAATTTTTATTAAATTATTTGTTATTATTATTATTATTATTTTAATATTATTTTATATTTTAATTATTTTTATAAAATTAATTTTATTATTATTTATTGAAAAATACCTTTTTAACTAGTTAAATTTAACGGTTGACTTTAGTAAATGTGTGGTTATTTGGCATTTTAAAAGTTTTTAGGTGAGAATTTGTCATTTAAGCAAATCTTGGGTGGGAATAAGTCGTTTGGCTTATGCCTAAATCCATTGGTTGATGCTTACTTTGCTAGTCAAAATACATATGAGTGAAGCAACCCAAGAGGCATCTTAGTCTTGAATATTAAGTCTTTATATACAAGCTAATGTGCCTTCTCGAATCGACACTCGACATATACTACATTTTCTTGTACTTCTAATTGTGGGAGAACCTTGAGCATAACTTTCTTCATCATCATTTTTAACTTGTGGTAACTCATACCTTGCATGCCACAAGTTCAGTGTCTTACTCTTCCTTGTCTTATCTACATATGTTGTTTATGTTGACATTAGATATTCAGACTCTAGTCGATGTCCTCTACTGATTGACATACTTATAGGCTTTAAACTATAGCATGACATCACTCAAGCCAAACACAACCTAGTTGTGCAAAATTATGAGTTGTAATACTAATAACAAATTCTTTTTTATTCTTTGCATATGGAATACACTCTACAACTTAACCTGGTATGAGTCAAATTGGGGTGTTATCACTGTCTAGCTTATTTGGGTAATTGGTAGCCTTAAATTATTTGTAGTGGCAACTACTCATCTTCCTTTGTATTCAAATAAGCTTGATAACTTGTCTTTATCTCCAATCATGCGATTAAAATCGTTTGAATCTACTATCCAATCATCATTGTAATTAATTAGTTTATCACTCATTGTGATAAGGGCCATTGTATCATTTTTTCGCTTAGTGATACAAGAGGCAACAAGCTTTTCTAAATCTTCAGCTACATAGCATGCTTGGAAATCCCATTCTTCCTTAATGTCATTCACCTTATGACATTTGTCTATAGTAGCAATCTCTGACAAAGTGGTATTTCTTAGCACAATTGTAGCATAAGTCCTTGCACCTCCAACTACTTTTCTTTTTATTGGGATTTTTGCCAAAATGTGACAATCTCCCCCTAGTTGATCGCTCATTCCATCTAATTGTTTGTGATAATCTCCTTGGTTTTTTTTTTTTTTTTGGTTTACCATTTTTAAATTTTTTGATATTTCTTCTTTTATCTTTTTATCCATTTTTATGACTAAAGAGAGCGTTCTCATTATCTTTCATTGAGACATTAGACATCTGCTTATTTAAAGTTTCTTGATTGGCCTATATATTTTCTAACTTCATCAATGTTGGCTCATTTGCCCATCAATGGGTGGCTATAACTATTCTATTATAGTCTAACCTTAGCCCGTGAACGATAATTTACTTCTTCCTTGTCTTAATGATTTTATTTTGAGGATTTAACGTATCAATTTCATCACAAAGAGATTTTAACATTAGATAATTATTGCTTTATAGTCATGTCTTGTTGTATATCGACAAAAGTTTGTTATTTAAACATTGCAGCTTTGCATCATTCTTCCTTAAGAATACTATTAAATGCATCCCAAGCCTTTTTTAATGTTTTTGAATTCTTGATATGTTATAGCCACTTATCTTTCATAGTCATGACAACAATGTATAAGGCCTTACTGGCTTTAATTTTTCACTCCTTAACTCTTTAACATCTGTAGATGGTATGGTGTTTTTGTTGCCAACTATATCCCATAAATCTTGATCTAGCAAATAAAACTAAATATGAGTACTCTATTTATTGTAATTGGAGCTGTTAAGCTTCTCAATTTTATTGACTAAACTTAAAAAAGTCTACCATTGTGACTTAGTTATACTGTTCAACACTATATACCAAGCTAGCTTGGTCTTTGACTAATTAACTTTATAATCCTGGACTATACATTAGCAGTCTTAACATGACTAAAGTCTTAATTACTCGATTTACGTGTTACAATCCCTACTTGCCTTTAAAATATACATAACCATGGTTTCTAATAACCTGACTCTATTACCACTAGTTGATTGAAAGTAGTAATTACACAATAATAATTTTATTAATATTTTGACTATTACGAAACCACACTACAACTTTTACAATACTTCTCTATACTCACTTGATTGACAAAACACTCATTAATATACTAAATCACTATTATTAACATACACTCGCTTCTCAAATCCTTTCACCCCTTTTTTCTACACACTCATATGGTCGAACTTCATTCTTATTTATACATGTGTTTTGTCAGTTAAGTAGCCAACTTTGAAAATTCTTGACTTTGGGTGAAAGGTGATAGCAAGATTAGAAGCTTTATGTTGCTAATTTCTAGACTATTATGGAGGAAAAGTTTTCTAAAAAGTGAGGCAATGACTTATTTAACAAATGGACTGATAAAAAAAAATATATTTATGAGAATATATGGTACGAATTATCATTTACATATTGAATACATTTTTGCTGCATTTGTAAAGAGTTCAAGCTCATCTGGCAATTTATGTATATCATAAATGTCATTAAGTTCTAATAGTATGCATATATATTTTATAAGATGTATCCTGCATTTAGAAAATTGGGATTAAAAATTGATGCCTATTTTCCATAAATAGTTCTCTATCTATCTAACCTTTGAAAGGTTTAGCGTCTCTTAAAAACCCATATCGCTTTATCACCTGACAAATTAAATAGTTAATTTGTTAAACATTATGTGCAATTCCTCTAAAAAGGTACTTAAAGACTCAAGAAACTGACTTTGACAACTCTTTAAAGTCTTGCTGATAAATGGATTGTACTAAGCTGTAATCCAACTTGAAAGCTCTAGTAGAACCAAATAGTTTTGATAATCTATTGAGTTAAAATTGATGATATTTTGAGCCTTAACCCTTAGCATCTTTCAATGCAAAAGGATTGTTAGAGATTTTTGCGCTTGCTCAGCTAAGACATTTCTTTCTAACTATTCTAACAAATTGTTAAGACACTTGGTTCTAAAATCTTTGGCTTCTTTTATAACATTTTTTCTCAACATCCAAGGAAGAAAGCTGCAAAATATTAAATAATCATGTGTATACTTTATTAGGATGTAATACATGTATACCTTTTCCATAGGATTAGGATTCCTTATTGAATTGTATTATGGTTGCATAAATTGTGTGCTGACCAGTTAATATAATAACAATTCTTCATAGATAAAATCAAGAGCCCTTTGTGTTAATATGTCCTTAATGGGGGTTATAGGATTTTTTTTCTTTGTTTTTGAATTTATTAAACACATTTGTTGTAAATAATCACTCCAAAGTTAGTATTAGAAAAAAAAATTACGTAAACCAAATGATACACATGTACAACATTTCTATACATTTATTATCTTGATTGAGTGACCATGTTCTCACAAAAGTCTAAATTGCAAAGTCATAACATTAAGATTTCCTTTTTAACATCTTGCCTAAGACGATTAATGGCTTCTTCTATCCTTTCTTCAGCATGGTAGACCATTCCAAATTATGCATTGTGTCAATAATCATTAATCTATCATAAGACTTCGAGGGGATGTAAGTAACTTTTTAGCTTTTTCTTTCAACTTCTCTGACTGTTTGGCATATACCTTACACTACAATCATTAAAGATGTATTATAACCAAATAACATTAAAATTCTGCCAATAACTATAGTTATTACTTTATAAGAAATGTTAAAGGATACCTTAAGTTTGGGTTTCTAAATGGTAAGGTGGTAATCAATTGTTGACAGTGATTATTGTAAAGGTGATCAGAATGTTGAAAGGGTTAAATTCCTTTCTTGATAAAATATTAATCAATACACAAATGTTTTGCGAAGAATTGAAACAATTACTAAAAAGGCTAATTGAGAAAGAGAATGAACTATAATTGGAATGAAAGTATTAAGGCAATATGTAATAGTGATCTTAGGAGAGATTTGTGAAGGTAAATCATTGACTTTATCAGACACTCTAAGATCAATGTTGCATCAGTGAGACCGATCTTAATCGAATAACATTGGTGTTGTTCACAAGTAAGGTGTTGGTTTGTTAATCCTAATTCTACCACAGTTTTATTTTTTGATAAGTCTTATTATTTGTCATATATTCTAGGAACCACTTGTTATTCTTTAAGCAAGTTAGTATGCATGTTGGAGATGTAGCCTTGATTTTGAGAGGTTATAAGACTATTGCAATATCTTTTATAGTAGCACCAACCAAGACATATAACACATTTTTCATTTTAGCCTTCATAACCACCAATCAACCCTTAGTGACTTTCAACTTCCCATTTTGTGATCTAAAACAATAATCGATTGAATCCAAAACTCCAATAAAGATGAGGTTTCTTTTGAGTTCTAGAATATATCTCACTTTTATCAAGGTTTTCACCATTTGTCCATGAAACATCAGTTTAATATCACTTATTCTAATAATCTTGCATAGTGTATTGTTTCCTATCAGTACCTTTCTAGCATTTACTTCCTAGAAATTGATAAACAAGTTTTCATTTGGTGACATGTGAAAGGTGCAACTAGAGTCCAAAATCCATTCATCTTCAATTTTCTTCTTAGACATTATTAAAACCTCAGAGTTATCATATTCTTCAGAAGCTACATTTGCATTCCCATTTTTAGTATCCATCTTTTTCTTATTTCTTTGTTTAGGACAATCTTGTTTAAAATGCCCTTCCTTATGTATGACACAAAAAACATTTTCTAACTCTATGTACCTTTCTTGTTGATTTTCTCATTTATTTCAATTTTGTCTTTTATCTGACCTACCTTGAATATTTAAACCTTCTCCTTCATTATGAAACTTATTGACATATTTGAGTTCCTTTTCCTTAGTAGTTATAGCCTTCATTACTTCTTCTAGTTTAAGGGATCGTTTACCATATTGGACATTAATAAAATTTGCATAAGATATGGGGAGTGAGTTTAATAAAATCACAACCTAATCCTTATCATCAACATTGATAAACATACTATCCAAATCTTGGATTAATTTCATAAAATCATCTATATTATCATCCAAGGTTTTTTGTTCATCCATTTGAAAACCGAACAACCTTTGTTTTAAAAAAAATTCTATTTGGAACTTTTTTAGACAAATATAGAGAGTTTAACTTACTCCATACATTGGATGTTGACTTTTCTTTCTTCACCTTTCTTAGCACCGTGTCTCTTAAACCCAAAATTAGTGAGCTGTAAGTTTTCTCTTATAGGTCCCTTTTCTCTTTTGACTTCATAATTCAGTGAGTTTCTCCTTACCTTTAAGTGTTGCAGCTAGTCTTTCCTTCACTAAAATAGTACTCATTTTCATCTTTCACAGGCTAAAATCATTGGTTCCCGTAAACTTCCACCTTAAATTTGGAACCCATATTTGAGACCAAAAATGGACACAAAATGCTACCATTCTGGTTTTAGTGTTTCTCTCTTAGGAAGATTCCTAGAGCAACCTAGGCTCTGATACTAACTGAAGAAATCACAAATCTGTAATCTATTAACACACCAATAGAAAAAAGAAATGAAAAAAATAAGCAACAAACACATAACACACTATTGACTTAAAAAGGAGAGACAACAAATTTATAGTGGTTCAACTTGCTAATGTAGCAACTCTTCAAAACAAAAGCACAAATTTATTTCTCACAATTGTTTCAATATTACAAAGCTTTTCTTCTTCACTAATATCTCTCACAATCACTCTTCAAAACCCCTTATTTTCCCAGGAGAATTGCAACTAGAAAATACCTAACACTACTTCTGATATAATCATTCTCTCTCATCCTTATGCCAGTTGGTCTTGTTCTCCCTCCTCCAATTGATTTGGAGTGGTCTTGGGCTGCAGCTTTTCCTCTTGTGCACATCCTTGCAAAATCATACGTGTAACGACCTGCTTCCAGATATTTTAAGATGGATTACTTCAATTCAAAATGTTCAAAATGATGAGTTTAAAGCAGAAACAAGTAATTGATATTTAACTCAATTGCAATGATGTGGAAAGCATGTGCCAAATCATCATATCATATATATTTCTAACGCTTTTGCTTGCCATTGATATAGAACCGGACTGCTTTCCTCACTCTTCTCTTCTCTTATTTCTCCCCCGGTATTGCTACTTTCTGCTTCACAAATCTGCTGCCAAAATCGATCTCTACCTCTACACCAACACTCTCATACCAACACAACACAACAAATGGCTCCAATAATGAACTGATATTTCATTGACAAAAATTAAATTTCAAGAGTGAGTGTTCAATACAATTGGATTCCATTACGGTCACCAAAATCCATTAAAACAGTAATGGAAGTGCAAAAAATTCTTCACAACTCAGACTCTATAGAATCTTCCAGATTGCTTGGCATTCGAGAGGCTATCACCCTCCTTCAAAATCTCTCAACTTCCTTGTCATTTTCCAGATTCCTTTTTCTCTAACTTTTCTTCCACTGTTATGCATCTGGAGGAATGACCTGCACTCTCCCATCCTTTTGGTTCTGGTCCCAGTGAAGAAGCCATCTTTTCTCCTTTGGTTGCCACTCTTCTCCTTTTGATTCCTCGTCTTGCAGGAGATGTAAATATAAGTTCTAACAGCCACTCATATAACCGACATTAGAAAGGGAGATAATCATAAACTATTCTATCTTAAAATTTAATGTCCATATGAACTACATTAGTTGCTAGTGAAAAGTTCTTTCCATATGTTTAAGAGAAAATATATTCCTTTTTCTACAGAAAAAATTTGAAAGAAGAGGAAAAACGATTTGCCTACCATTACTGAATGACAGCAAAGAAATGGGCTAGCTTTCGTCATCTGAACTAGAAGAATCCATCCGTCGATCTGCAATTGCTGGAAATAGTTTTCGGTGCATATCTGAAAATGGCTGCCGATTTTCTGAGCTAGGTGATGATGTTTGAGTCTCTTTCTTGGATGTCCTCAAGGGCTCCGTTGTATCTTTAACCTCTTTGCATGTGTTATCTAACATTATTAAGAAATCACGTACAATTGTAAACAAACGTAAACCTTCATCCTTTCCTGAATTGCCATGAAAATAATCTGCTGTGCTCTTGACAAGAGACATGATCCTTTTTTCTTCCTCCAGTATCCATGCAATATCAGCTTCTGCACTCTCTACAAATTTAATCAGTCTTTCACAGAATTCACTCTCTTCTTCCATATCTTTCATCTCACAGTCAATGAATCTTCTAGCTTTCGTCAATGAATTGCTTAGTTTTGCAACTGAGGCTGTTAGGGTATCACCATCTATTAATGATGCTTTTTTGACCTCCGCAAGTTCAGTGCTTAAACCTGAAACCACCTGAAGACCCAGGCTGCGATAATTTTCTGCTGAGTCAAGGTTAGATTCCTTAGTAAAATCTTCTGACTTCACACTGGATATGCTTTGGCTTGCTCTCTTTGTACGCACAGCTCTTATGCCTTCTGAACGTATAATCTCCTGAACAACAAAATGTAGAAGTGTGGTTTTGCCGTCAGTTCCTTTTACGTCCGACAGTTTCAAGAGTGTGTCAACCTTAATTGCCTGTGCGCCGCCACGGTAGGTACCTTTATTCATCCGATTACCGGTTTTCAGTACTGCCTCTAAGAGTTTCAGGAATAGCCTACTGTTTTTCAGTTTGTTGCATGCTACCTGGCATTTTAGATGGGACTTTATTAGATAAGCGTATTTGTCAATTGAAAATAAAAATTGAGGATATTATATATGCATTTCACTCTAGTAAATCAAATTTGATGAGGCCACCCTCAAATTTTACTGTCTTACCTCGAGAGTTATAAACGACTCTTTAATCCCTGAGACTTCTTCCTGGTGAGACCTCATGAATATCAACAACTCTACTCGCTTATAGGCATATGGGATATTCATCAAGGCTTTGAGGAACCTGTCTGCGGACCTAAGTTTTGAGACATCACCTGAGAATAATCTAAGCTTTAATTCCTCATCTGCCGTTGGTGCCATCTTCAACAAGGATTCGAGAAATTCCACCGGAAGCTCAGTACCTGATTCAAATTTTACAACATCAGCTATTGATCACTTTGATGCTAACAATCTAGTATAATCTGCAACAACTGTAATCACGCAGATGCAAGTTAACCGTTACGGAAGCTTTTTCATCGATGATACTTAGATTTTTTTAAAAAATTTTTAAGCCCCGAACTAATAGATAACGAATTTCAAACAGTTATGGAAGAAAACAAAAAACCGTGGTTTTCTACTCAATTAAAAAGAAATATATTTTTTTTACTCTTTCCAGGGTACAATGGGTCTGTGCCAAGCACTAAATATTTAGTTTGAGGAGCAGTTGACCAATGAGTTAGTATTCAGAATTCTTGTGGGCCAATGCCTCCGTTTCACATGGAAGAATGGCAATTCACAATGTCCAGATGCAAAATATCGAGAGTTTCAGCAGAGCATGCCATCAAATTAGAGCCCTTCCTTGTATGAACATTTAAAGCAATGTGTCTTATGAAATCAAATTATATGATACTTCCTATCATTTTAAAAATTCTTCAAGGTGATAGAAAGACCTTCTTGTAGAGCATCAACAACTTCTTCTGTTGTCAAATTCAGCGCTCGCAGTATGATGGATAAATTTTGTGCTTTTCTTGTGTCAATAATCTGAATAAACTTGACTGTAGATTCATCAGAGTTGGAGCTTTTTCTGTTTTCAGTTTTATTTTTATCCCCAATATACCCAAATAAGGACTCCATCATCTCCTCATTGAACCTATGATAGAACATCACATAAGTTGGAAGTTAAAGAAAAGATTTGACATATTGTTTTCCTGACAAAAGAGTAAAAATAAATCAAGCTTCAAGGTATTCTAATAGCCTTACTGGAATGAACCATCATGGATCTCATGCCAGACCATTGCTTGATCAGGGTTGGCAACAACCTTATCCCAGAAAAAAGGTTTTAACTTTGTTTTTGGAGCTCCAGATTGGCTGTCAAGCTTACCCTCCTCATTTCCTGCTTGGCAATGTGGTCCAAGAGTTGAAGGTTGCCTTTTACCAGGGATTGGTTTTCGTGGTGCAGCAGGTAATTTTGGAGCAGGTGGTGGTGGAGCATTAGAATGAGGAGGACGAGGAGGAGGGGGCGGTAGTCCAGGAGGTGGAGGGGGTGGTGGTCCAGGAGGTGTTTTCTGGACAAGTCCTGCAGCAGCTTGTGATGATGGACCTTCGAGAGGTGATGACACGTTATTATCAGCATTCATGGACGCAGTTCGTAGAATGAAAGAATTATTTCTGCTGTTAGCAGTAGGCTGTTTGTCAACCGGACCTCCCAAATTCATAGACTCATGTGAGGAAACTGAAATTTAAAATTAAAAAAGATTGTAAGACTTGCTTGGGAAATGAAGATAACTACGTGTCAATGAAAACAAAACTGATAAATGCATACCGGCAGATGAGCTTAAGATGACAACAGGCGTATCATCTTTCTGTACATCTCCAGGACCAACCGTATTTTGGTGATCTCTGAAACAAAAGAAGTATAACAAAGCAACAAGAGCAAATGTTATCACTGCAGTTGTAGCAACAGCAGTAATGATTTTCCTTTGTCTGCTGCCATCTTCATGGTCCTCTTCGGGTTGATTTGTAGCTGAAGGAGAATGTTTTCCGACTGCAGGTTGGGAAGCAGGAGGGGGATGTTCTTCGTCTGCAGGTTGGGGATCAGGAGGAGACTGTTCTTCAGCTGCAGCTTGGGGAGCAGGAGGAGACAGTTCTTCGTCTGCAGCTTGGGGAGCAGGAGGAGACTGTTTCCCGGCTGCAGGTTGGGAAGCAGGAGGAAAACGTTTTTCGGCTGCAGGTTGGGGACCGAGAGGAGAATTTTTTCCTGCTGCAGGTTGAGGACCAGGTGGAGAATGTTTTCCGGCTGCTGGTTGAGGACTCTGTGATGGACGATTACTTGGTGCAGGCCCTGGCACTGGAGCTGGACTTGGCGTCTCGGGTTCAGTTTCGGGTGCAGGGGCTGGATTAGAATCCAATGCTCTTATTTTTGCTCTCAGCCGAGGCTGCTCACTAATCAGGTTTCTTCTAGGAACACTTGCTAAACTGAATAGCAACTCAATATGCTTGAGGAACCGATGCCCAAAGCTACTCTTTTTGGCAGAAACATGATAGAGAAGACCTTCCCTCCTTACGCAATCCGACAGTGTTTGCTTCATTTGGCTAGGCAAAAGACTGATGTCTTCATGAATGTCTCTCTGTATGGTTCCTTCCGTTGGGATATGTATTCCAAAATCCTCAAAAGCATTGATCTTTATTAATTCTTTCCTGCAATGAGTCCCTATCCGCTCAGCCTGATATTAAAATGATCATCAAAATGCCTTAATTTAGTGTCATAACATAGAATTGAACAACTTACAGAGAGTCATATAATTTATTTAAAAAGTTTCCTATTCACCACCAGCTACTGCTGTTGTTCTTTTCCTAGTCCTCATGGTCATTATCCGTTTCTAGGATCCCATGCTTTTAAAATTTCCTATAATATATCATTCTTAAAATCATTAGAAACCTCCTTAAATTTATCTAAAATCTCCCTTCTCCTGTACAGATGAGGACAATCCCAAAACTTCCGCAGTCTGCACCTAGTGTTTACAAATGCTAGCTAGGCTCGATTGATTGTTCTTAAACGAAGAATTTCATTCATCCTAGGCTTTATTTTCTTTAATTTCCTCTCAACATGTTGCACATATTCCCAAAAAAGGAGTTGCAATACAACGCCAATATCAAACTACCCAGCTGTGAAAGACACAATGTGATAATCAAACCATAAACAATAAATCAATTAAGGCAAGAGAGGCAAACTTGGCGTACCAATTGTTCACCTATCTCAGAAGTTTCCCATCGACCTTCATTGTCAAAATCGGAAGCTTGTGGTACCCTCTTCCTACATTCGATAGACTCTATGACCGATGCGCAAATGAGAACCAAAAGAACAACGCCATAACCAGCTCTTAATTCCATTGCCATTACTTCCACTTACATTTTTTCTCATTTCATGGGAAAACTTGACAAGCAGAACGCAATGCGATTGCTCGCCGTCTCCCTCGCTCTTAGCCTCCTGAGACAACAATGCTAAGAAATAACGTACGTACGTGCATGAATCGATGAATCTTTAGAAATGATAACGTACGTACGTGATTATCAACACAAGAAAAGCTGGATGTGAAACCCAGAAGGCAACGAGAATCAAAGCATGAAAGCAAGTTACAACGTTGAAGAAAAGACTCGTGGTCATTCAAATGTTTCCTGTTTTGCGGGAGAAGAAGGAGAAAGAAATGACGCGTCATAGAGACGTACGTCAACTTGAGGAGAACAATGTGGGACACTAATGGTAGCCCAGCATCCTTTCCCTTCGACCTCCTTTTTATATACGACTAATTTTATTCGTCCATCTAACTTACAATTCAATTAATAAAAAATAAATTCCTATTTTATAATGGTATATATCGCTTATTTTTTAAATTTTATTGGATTAAAATGCAAAAGAGAGAAGGGCGTTGCTTTTATTTGCAAGCTGAAAGAAGATTTATTTTGAATGTCATTGGAGTTGGAGAATGACGATGTTATTTTAAGAATTGCTTGACACTTGATAGATGATAGTCTAAAATAAACCTATATATTTTCACTCCCAATCACGGACCAACCACAGGGACCAAGGAATTATACGTAGTGCTGGATATGTACCCAATCCACTTTAGTTCTGAAAGTAGATTTGATGTGATCTAACTTTTTTGAAATTCATTTAATTCGAATATAAATTTGAGATTGAATTGGGGATTTTATTGGTTTTTAAAATCGAATCAAGTTTGAATTTAAAAAATTTGACTTGGTTTGATTCAAATTTGGTTTGAATTAGTAATTTTGGTTTGTGACTCTAGTTTAACTTAAATTTGTGATTCGTATTTGTTACTTGAATTTTGTAGCTCAAGTTTGGTTTAGATTCTTTGCTTAATTTTACAGTTTATTGACAAAGCAATGTCGTTTTCTTAATAAGCTACGAATTCAAGTTATAAATCTGAGTTACATATTCGAGCTATAAAATTGAGTTAAATTTGAGCAACAAATTTGGACTATAAATTTGAGTCATAAATTCGAATTGAATTTAAATAAATGGAATCAAACTTTTTGATTAGAATCGAATTTGAGTTACTATTAATTTTAGCTTAATCAATTCAAATCAAACTATTTTTTATCTGAATCAAACTCAAATTAAATTACATTTGAATTTGTTTTGGAATATACTCCTAGTCATAGGGCCACCGGAGTTCATTTTTACTTCTAAATTTTTATATATGAACATAAATTTTTAATTATTTTTTTAATCAAACTCATAAACTTTTTTTTTTTAATTTGCTTTTAGCACACTTTTTTTTTTATTAAGCCTGACTTTGTTACAATTTATTATTATTAGACCTATATGAGCTTTCTAAGTCCAAGAATAGTAGCCATTTATTCAAACAAATTGGATTTTAAAATATTAAAAAAATTATTATTCTATTGCAAAAAAAAAAAAAAAAACCTTATTCTTATAGAGAATTTGAGATATACAACTACAAATCTAAAAAAAACGCAAAGGATGGTTTTTTTTGCAGAAATGATAAAATAAAAATTTTATTAAATCAAAGTAATTTTCTTAAACTGTTAAAGTTCTTTCTTGGTATAATGAGAAAATAAAAAATGTTGCGCTAAAAATGCTTTGAATAATCTCTCATTCCTTATGTTTTGAAATGTATCATGAATACAACTATAATTGAGACAACAAAAGATATAATTAGTCTCTATTCCCATGAATGAGTGTTGAGATATATTAATTAAATAGTAAATGATAAGTGTCAATTGTATGTATAATTCCGTGGTCAATTTATAGAGTTTTAAGGGGTAATTTGATCATTTTTCTTATATTATGTGCATATTTCGGGATCATGGATTTTCATATTTGGTTTTGTAAGAAATGTTGATTTTGATGTGATTTCAATGGAAATTAAGCAAAAAAGAGACTTATGAAAGACTAGCTAGTGGTTTGAATTTAGTCTAAGGAAGAATGAGCAACTAAAGCATAAGAAGGGGAATGAGAACATTGTACGCCACAGTGGGAAAGCAAGGATTTTTAATAAACTTGAACTTTAGAATGAAAAAAAGGTCTATATCAAAGTTATAGTAGACATCTCAAGCTTTCAAAGAGTTATTATACGAAAAACTGAGTTCGTTTGAGCCCTCAACTGTTGCCACAAATTCAGGTCTTCGTGGTGAAATTTTGTGTTTGACCACTGAAGACTCAAATAGTCATAACTTGAGATTCTAAAATCCAAATGAGGTGATTCAAAAATCCAAATAAAAAATAAACTTCTAGGGCTACAACTTTTATGATGACCAAAAATTCAGATTCCAAAAGATCCCCATCGCAATGTAGTGTTGCAGTACTAGATGTGGCAAAAATCTAGATTGTCAACACTACGACATGGCCTCCCTAACATCGAAGCATTTGAAAATGGCAGAATGTTGATGCCACAACATGACATTAGCAGTAGAATCCATGTTTTTTAAGGACTCTTTTCTTAAACCTTGATATATATATTTTAATTGTAATCAAACTAAAAAAGAGAGAACCACTACAGACGAATATGAGAGAGAATTTTCAAGAACTTTTCAGAGATTATTAATTTTGTTTGAAGATTCAATCGAAAGCAAAGTAGATTGTAATTGCAAGATGATATTTTATCAGATTTTAGTAAAAGATTCAATGATTTATCAGGTTTTATTCTTATTCTTAATTATGTTTTGTTTGAATCTAGTTGTTTATTTTTATTTGATGATGAACTAAATAATTTTTGTTAAGACTAGGACTACCTAATTGATGAACGTGTAACATTTTTTAATTATGATTTATGAGCATGTTATTTTTTGTGAGTTTGTGTTGTAAACTTAATGCCTATTGAAAATTTGACTAATTTTTAATATGATTTATGTTGTATAATTAAGACCAAAAGGTGATATCAAATATAAAAGCTATGAGAATACAAATCGTGGATTAATCAAACATAGATATATATTAGGTAATACATGTAATAATCATAGGCACAATAAATTTATGCTTAAAGCTTGAAGATTCCATAGAACTTAATGATTTTCATCTAATTAAACCTACATGGAGATATCTAGGTTATTAGAGTGTGAAATAAGATTAATTTTGCTTGAGAAAGAATATTAATCAACTTATGGAGTCCTATTGTCACATAAATAACTAGATATCTTCAGTCGTATAGAAAACCTACCATGAAGTGAATTAGTGAATCCAAAATCTTAGTATCATCTTACATATTATGATTCGTTAATTTACTTAGACTTTAGTCTTAATTGTTTGCTTTTGTTTTATTTTAGTTTTAGATTTATTTTCGATTCATATTCGGTAGTTTAGATAAAGTTTGGGGTAGTTCCTTCTTAGTACTTATTTATGCAATCTCGTGGATATTATAACCCCGAATACTTCTTGTATTACTTTGATTTAATACACTTGCTAGGAAGTTCAGGTGTAAAACTGAATGCATCATTGCATTTACAAAGTAACTCACTAATGAATCATATATGATAATGTCCCATGATACCAAATTTATGACACCACAGACCTAGTGTTCACTGTTAAAGTTGATCAAGATGAAAACTTGTAGTTAACATTCAAATTGTAATATAAATGAACTAATAAATACGAAAATACTCAATTTGTTATTACAACATATGTAACTCAACCACGTAGCTTCAATGCCTGAAAAGAGCCTCATGCTTGATCCATCCCTCAATCAAGGTAGTGTACATGTCTAGCCACACATATTCCTTTAGATTCTTCTAAAAATCCTTGATAGTGATTAAGAGATGTGTCGCCCAATGATAGTGGACTGTAGTCCAATTTTACCTAATCAAGCACAAAATATACACTTGATGTCAACATAAGAGTGCCAAAAAAGTCTCAATATGCTAAAACAATTAGAAAATAAAGTTATTTAATATTTAGAATATATATAATTTAATAATTTAAATTTAAAAACTTGTATTACTTACATCAGCTCTTATCCACTTTAATGGCTTGATGATAATTGTCCAAAAAGGGTTCTTTGCTCTAAGCTCGATATCGACCTCCTACTGTTAGTCAGAGTCATCGAGTCATATCAAGATAGAAATCCTACCTCTTAATTTGCTACAGGTAACATTATATATGAGTTCGCTGCTTGACCCCTTTTTCTAGTTGGATCGATGTAAGACTTTGATCTGTGTAGGCCTTTTAGTACTTTCTGACCATGTCTAGTATATTGTACCTAAAAAACAAAATTACCTAATTGCAAAATTCACCTGCTAATTAATTATAATTACGAAATTAATATATGTACTACATACTGTGCTCCTGGCTGACTAAGGTGATTTCGTCTCTTGTTGTAAGATCAACTGTGGTCGTTGAGCATGCAACGTCTCCCTCAAACATCAAATCTAGGTAAGTTCCCCAAATCGAGTCCTCTTTCACAATGTGACCCTATCAATATAAAATTACTTTCACATCACTAAAATAAAAATGATTATAATTGGCATAATGACATTATAAAGTTAGTGAACATATCGATGCATCTATAAGTTGCAATATTAACAACGATGTATGAGACGTCATCTTTAACACTGTCTCCAAAATAGTAACTTTGGGTATCTTGTCATCTTGATTAGAAAACATAAAAAAATAAATAGTAGCCATATAAATACTTCATTTGAAAACCAAAGTCACTTATTATTACATTTTTGGTTATCTCATCTGTCGAGCTCCTTAAAGTTATCTCTTGTAGAGCAATGGTACCACTAATAGGCCCTTTATTCGAATGGGACCGCTACAAAAGTAAACCAACTTATTACGTCAACTATCAATAGTAATCAGATTACCAAAAAAGAAGAAAGTGTTAACAAATTCATAAATTTATAATTGATCTCATCGGTGGATCTGTCATTAGGAGGTGGATCATCCCTAATAGGTGTGTTATCCTTAAAAGGTGGATCCTTTTCAAATGGTGGGTCGTCCCCTAGGGGTCCACCATTCCCAAAATACCGTTGTCCTATTAAGCTCTCTCGTATATATGAAGACTAGAAAGAATTCATGTTATTGATTTTTAACATTAATAATAATAATAATAATAATAATAAAATGATTTCTATCAAGGCCACACTTTTTCAATGGTCTCTAAACTATTGATCTAACTCTTAATGTGGATTAGACGATTAGTGAGTTATACTTCTAACCTCATGATTAACTTTGTCAGACATGTAAAATCGATAATAATAAAGTCCCTCAAATTATCCTTACTCAGTTGTGATGAAGTGGCACACTTGCACTACCATTTTGTCGAGTGGGAATCTCATAGAGTGGTAGCTCAACTATAACCTCACGAGAGAAGTTGAGATCCTTATAGGGAGACCACTAATATATATTACTATTCACTATGTTTATTTACTTATATAGATATTATATTATACATATTTTATTTATTATTTTTTTTGACTGTTGAAATTCATGACCATCATTAATATATAATAGAAATCCTATACATACTTAACTAAAAATTCACATGCGAAAGCTTTAGACATTATAATAATAATAATAATAATAATAATAATAATAATAATAATAATAACAACAACAACAACAATAACAACAATATGTTAAAAACACTGTGCAATATATTAAAAACATCATATATTATTATTTCATAAAATATACTATACATGATATACGTAGGGAAACATAAGAAAACTATACAAATATATGTATAAGAAAACTATACAAGACAAGCAAGCCACAAAACATGTTGTCTGGTCAAAACTAGATCTTATCCATAGCCATCTTATGTCCAACTTAACACCTAACTCAACTAACGTACAAGAGATAGAAAACTTTGAGACATGAGTGACAAGTTACTTAGCAAATATTTCATATATCTACCCATAAGCAGGTTTTTATATTTTTCTACTTTCATGACTTGTCATGCTTTTGTTCTTTTTCTTGACTTATCATCTTCTCTCTTTTATTGTTGAATATGAAATCTTTGTTCTATAGTACACATGACTTATCACGAGTTTTTTTTTTTTTTTTTTTTTTCTGATTTCAAGTTTTATTCAATTTCTTATTTGATATTATTTATTTATTTTTTACTTATCATGATGTTTGTCTTTTGGTTTATGTCATGCTATGTGTGTGATGGTTTAAAATATACTAAAATCATGTCTTTGTCCTTGGGCATGTCTTTAGAGAACATTTTCTAAAAATAGAAGTTATGATCCGAAGATCCTGAAATAAAATTATAGTTGAAATCTCTTTTATATATATAAAAGTTATATATAAAATATCTGTTATATTAATCAAATTGAAGAATATAGAGATTTAGTACTCTGACTATGTGAGTTATACCATACTAACACTAGATCAGTAAGCTGAAGATTGATGCATACCAACACTTTCTCTAACAAACTTCGTCAAAGACTATGTTTTCTCTTACAGATGTTGACTCTCTCTAATGGGCATGCGAACTTAAAAGTGTCTCTTCGTATTCACTCCTAAAATAATGTCTAGAGAATCATATTTCTATTTAAAAATATATGCATATGGATCACTCGATCCTCTTTTGTATAGTTCTTATTGAAGCTTATAGTTCAGTAACTTATTAAACTTATTAATAAGTTTTGTGTGCATTATTCTGTATTTTGTTATGTTTTTACCAGCTTTCTATTACTATTTTCCTATTTCTTTTATATTTTTATCTTTATTTCAGTTTTCTGATTATAACCTATCACTAGATTGTATTGCTTTAGGCTGTTGATGAGTTGCTTATACTTATATAAGATTGAAGGTCTGGTTCTAGAAAAATATTTTATCTTTTCTATTTACAATTTTTGCCATTTTCTCTTATTACACAAGCATGCGTGTGGTCGTGTGTCAATGCATGTTAGCTTCTAGAATCTTTCTATTAAAGTTTAGCTCACTGTACAGATGTGTGTTTTAGGACACACAATTATGTGTGCCATACATACAACCATGTCTTTACATATATAGGCTTGTAACAAAGCAATTACACGGTCATGGCTTCAAAAAGACACGATCATGCACAATTAGGAAAGTGCACATGACCTTGACCTATAAGCCACACGATCGTGTACCTGAAGGTACTAGCACACTAGCCTCAATCATGCATGCTTTATACGATCGTGACCATATAGAGAACCACAGACACATAGGTGTGTGTATCACACATACGAGCATGTGTCATACTTTTCTTTTGCAATATCCATCTCCAAAACTTGTAGAACCATGCCTAACTTAACCTAATCTCAATCTACCTACAAATAAGCTTATTCTAGCGCAACAACAAGTAACCACAATCTTCTATCACAACCTTCATCATCTCATAACTCTTAAATCTCAGCTAAAAATGCTTTTAAATGCATAAAACACACATATGCACATACAAATGCTCTAAGCATGATTCTAACTCAAAATCTTCCTTTATCTCAATATCATCATCCTAGAATCATGCTTACTAAGTTGGAAACATGCAAAATCACTAGTTGGACTCATTCAAAAATTTACATGCTAAGGAAAATAGAAAAGAGATAAGAAAATACTTACCTAGAATTGCTAATGATCTCTATCTCTCTAACTCTGACTAAATTCTAGTTGGGTTAGCTACTAGAAGCTAGTTCCTCTTTTTGAAAATTTGCTAGGGTTAGTTGGGAAGGAAAAAGAAGAGAAATGGGTAAGTTGATTGAAATACAAAACCACTGTTGTATATAGTTGTGAAGCCCAAGGAAGACACACAGTCATGTGCCTCGAGGCACAAATTCATTTTCTTCACACAAAAGGCATAGAGGTGTGTGTCTAAGATACACGGTCGTGTACCAAGCATAATGTAATGACCCAAGGGGTGAGATTATCATTTTTGAGAGTTTAGAGGGGTAGAAGAGCCATTTTAGAAGTCCTTTGGGGCTTAGTTGTAGTTTCTGCGCATGTGGGGGTGGAAATGGCTAGTTTCCACTACACACGACCGTGTGCCCAGGACACACGACCGTGTGTCTTGCCCAGCCAGCTTTATTAGTTTATTTTCCTTTCAGTTGCACAGATTTTCAGCTCCCAGCTTATTTTCTCTTCTTCTTCCTTCAGCTCCAGTGAACCCTAGAGTTCCAGAGAGAGATCCCCCAGCAGCTCAGCTTTAGATTAGAGATCCAGAGTCTTCCAGAGAGAGAGATAGAGCTTCCATGGCGCGAGGTAAGTGTTTTTCTTACCTCCTTTGCTGAGTTCAGAGCCTGTTTGGCTATTTTCAGCTTATGTGAACTTGATGTGTGCTTGATTGAGTTAATTCCAGCATGTTTGAGCTGTGAGATGATGCATGATTGATGATTGAGTGGCTTTCCATGCTTATTTGTGTATATATAGATATATACATGAGATATATGCTTCAGTTATTATGTTTGGCGTGTTGAGATGATGATATGATGATTATGGGCATGCTAGTAGTAGTTTTGTTTGTGTATGCTTGATGATTTGGAGTGTGAAAGTGCTGGTGTGGGAATTTCTGGATTTCCAGACGCCATCTACAGTTTCTGGGTCGAGCACACGACCGTGCGTCCTGGAGGCACGCCCGTGCGTCCTGGAGGCACGCCCGTGCGTCCTCTTTTCTGCATGGGACATGGCCGTGCATGCTGCCCGTGTGCGTCTGAAAACCCAGACACACGCCCGTGTGCCCGAGTGACACACGCCTGTGTGTTTTCTCCCCCAATTCCACACGCCCGTGTTGCTGAACACGTGAAGAAGAAGAGGAAGGTAGCCACACGCCCGTGTGCCCGAGTACACACGCCCGTGTGCCTTGCCCAGTTTGCATGAAAATATTCCAGAATCGCACACGCCCAGCAGTACGAGGGGCACACGGTCTCGTGTGCCTTGACACACGCCCGTGCGTCCCAGAACACACGCCCGTGCACAGTAGAAATCAGCAGAAATGAATTTTAAAAGAATATTAAGCCACTTTAAGCCAGTTCTAAGCACACAGAACTCAGAATTTACATCAGAAAATCAGTATTTCATGCATGATTATCAGCATTAGCACGACATGCCACATCAGATATTTTCAGACTGGATCCAAAGATCCAGAAACATGATTTTCAGTTATACATATATTATTTTTCATATATCAGATAGGGGTGAATACGAGGGGGCACCTGTGAGTTCACACACCCGCTAGAGAGGGAAACCAGCGTCCACCAGAGGACATGGTCACTGACCAAGCTCAACAGAGAGTGCTGGTTGTGCATCAGTAGATTCATTAGGACTTGAACTCACACAGCCAGGGTGCCGAATCCCTGTATTCATCAGTCTGGCCAGCACAGCAGATATTTTCAGATATTTCAGAGATTTTCAGTACTTTCTGATACAGATTTCAGATATACTATACGTATATATTCAGGATCTTCGGATCACAGTTTTATTATCAGAAAGAGTTTTTAGAAAAGACAGTTTTTTAGAAAAACAAGCCTGAGGGCAAGTTTTACAGCTTTTCAGTATACATGACATCAGCATATACATTTCATTGTCATGTACAGCATCTCATGAGGAACAAATGAGAAACAGAACAGTAACAGAACAGAAATATAACTGAATTCAGTAAGAAAACTGTCTAGCAGAACCTTCTACATGACGAGTCACGTAGTCAGTGATTTGTTTGGACCTGTGAGTGTTGAGTTTGGAAACGCTTGCTGAGTGACTTTGTCACTCACTCCCCTCCCTGTTTTCTTTTGCAGGTCAGTAGTTCGAGGCTGAGCTGGAGCGAGACCGCTGCGAGATTTTGGGGATATGGTTCGGCAGTAGCAGATAGCATGTTGGCTCGCATGCTTTAGTTTCTCATGTATATATATATGTGTGTATTACATTATCGTATACACTGTATGACCAATTTATTTTCTATACATGAGTAGCCTGGGATTTTCCACGCGTATATTTGATTTACTCCCGTAGTAAATTATATTATTAGTTTCTTTTATAAAGAAAATTTTATTTCAGCAGCAGTTTTTCTGTAGAGGTCCCCGTCTCAGGAATATTTTATTATTATATGAACAGTATTTTTCGCAGCGCACAGTAACCTGGGGCGGGGGTCGCTACACATAACCCATATAAAGTCTTTCTAAAAAAGTTATTTTACCCCCATAACTCATCGAGGCAAATCTTTGGCTATAAAATCTTTCTTTGAACTAGTTCGAAGCTTAAAAAGATTATTCTAACATCGAGATGTTATAGGGTTAACTGGGTACAAAAATGTCACTTTATTATATATCACAATCTTATATGAGGATGATCAAGTCTACAACTTTTACTCAGCCCCTTACCTATCTCTCTCTCTACTAGAATCTACAAATAATACCCAGCTTTTCAATTTGCTTTTTTTTTTTTTTCTAGTGAGTGTATTCTTCCAATTGTATGCATAGAATTAAAATTAGGGAGATTTTTACAAGTTTTCAGAAGTTTAGGTTTCCTATGTAAGGGTATTTTGTTATTCTTTAAAATTTGTTACCTTAAACGATGTTTTCCTATCCATACACATGTTTTATCTCATGTACACGTTGGCATGTTTATAAAGAATAAGACACACATATAGACAAACAAACTTCCATTAAGGCCCAAGCATGGAGATGTATACTGTAGGACCCGCCGTCACGAGTACCCCTGCTACTGAATAATATTGGGGAGCTTTTATTAATAAACTGAAACTTTGGGTACCCGCGACGGGAATCTTACGAATATAACAAATCTGAAACTATACAATTCTGCACATGCGGAAGCTTTTCTGAATATACATCAACTGAGATACATAACTGAAATATACAAGCTGTTCTATACAATGGGCCCATAGGCCTTTTCATACATACATATACTGGTTCTGAACATCTGGATACAAAAGTATTTACAAAATGACCACACAGATCTAAAACTGATGTACACACTGAGATCGCGGTGTGGGCCTTCTCCGTCAGCCTCGATCCAACCGCTCCTCACAACCAGCACGAACCACCTGAAAAGGATGGAAGAAAGAGGGGGATGAGTGATAAAGATCACCCAGTAAGCGCCCCTTACTTCCCTCAATACCCAAAAAGCACAAACAATCACAATTAATCAAACATACCTGGGCCTCGGCCCTAATCATACATCTATGCGCTTGCTGGAATTTGAAACGGTTATCTGAATCTCATTCTCATTATATACTGATATCATTATTATTCATGTCATGATGTGTATGTCATGTCATACTAACTGAAAATACTGGATGCATGCATCTGAATACCTCTCTGTACCCTTGGGTACCTGCTGTGCTGATCAGACTTGGTGGAACCTGACCATGTGGGCTGAACAGTCTAACTACTGGCTAGAAAACTAAATCTAAATACTGCTGTACGATCTGACTGGTGTCAGAAGGCTGAACTGAAATGCTACATTCTGACTGGTGTCAGAAAGCTGAATCTAAAATACTGCTAAACATTCTGACTGTTGTCAGAAAGCTGAATCCCATAGATGCCCCCTCGTATTCACCCTACACTCTTACCCGTATATCAGGTTCTGAATACTGAAAACTACTGAATCTGGATCCCCTGATCCTCTCTGAAACTACATGTCTTGTCATGATATGCACATACAGTTTATTATCTGAATACAGGCTCATCTGATGCTTATATGAAGCAATTTAACCTTTATTCTGAATTTGCATGCTTAATTAATCAATAATTGATTATTTTTCTGAAAATCTACTGATGCACGGGCGTGAGCCAGGACGCACGGGGTCGTGCTCTAGTCGTGCGCCTGACCGTGCACGCTACTGAAATTTTCTGGAAAACATTCACTGAAAGGCATGCACGGGCGTGCGTGGGCGAACACATGGACGTGCATGGGCATTTTCTGGCTGTGCATACAGCGTACACATGGGCGTGCATCTGGAAAAACAAAGACTCACGGTCGTGCCATGCTAGCGCACGGTCGTGCGTCTGGTTCTTCAACAAAGCACCGCCTGGAAACTTGCCTTAAACGCATACCAATTTACATTCAATTGCAATAACACTTCAATAGCACATTCCCGACATCACAAACAACACAATTCAAGCATCACTTCTCACATGCATCAAGCCACATGAAATTTACCATAGAAACTTCTTCTTTCTCTCACTAAAGCTATACACACACACATGCATGCTTCAAGGGTGGAAATCCATCAACCAAATCAACATGCAAAGCCATATAAGCATTCCAAACATTCATCCACATGCAATTAACCCATCCATGGCATTAAAACTCACAAAGCAAGCTGGGAAACGCAAGGAAAAGGTAAGAGAACACTTACCTCGCGCCATGCTTCTGAAAACTAGCTTCAATCAATTATCTCTATGCTCTCTAGCTTGATCGGGAGCTATTGGCTGCTGAATTTTCTCTCTAAGAATAGGGGGAGCTGAAAATGGAAGAGAGAAAATGGCTGAAATGCAAATGGGTGAGAAAAGAAATGACTTTCTCTCGGCTCTCACTTATATACTAGGCCACGCACGGGCGTGCACCAATGATGCACAGGCGTGCACAAGGGAAAATAAGCATCACTTATTTCCCGCTCACTCGTCTGATCGAATCCTTCCGAAAGGATTCCTACGAAAGCCACACAGCTCCGAAAACTTACTAACTCACCCCTGAACTTTACTAGACTCCCAATCTCTTTCTGAATCTCATTTCTAACCCCAAAACTCTTCCCCTAAGGGCATTTCTAACCTGGGATGCTACATATACCATGTGACCCCCCAACATTTTAATATACAATGAATAACCCTTTGTTTTCATATAAGCTTATAACTCACAGAATGCATGTGTCATGCGCGTATTCTATGAAGTGATACACGTAAGATGCCTACTATGCAAATAAAACCATTTTTTCACACAACAATTGTCTTAGCATCATCTATAGCTACTTTATCATATATGAGGCAAGAAAAAATGAACAAAAGTCAACAAATAATAGCATTTCAACCTACACATTTTCAAAACCTAAATAACAAAAAAAAAAAAAATCGTAAAATCACAACTATTTACATATAAATCTCTAACTTAAGGGCTACAAAGAAAAGTGCATACCTTGCTTACCATATTTGCTTGCTTTTTTGCTACGTTTAGAATAGTAGTCAGCAAATCTTTTAGAGTTTGTCACTGGTTGTGGGATTATGCATCCTGACTATAACATATATAAGTGAAGGGATAATATGTCATTTTGTATATATGCGTATTACACATATTCCCGTACACAGGTATATATGTGAATTGCAAAAATCAGAGATGTCAAAATTTGCTACTGTGTGTATGGTTAGGTATCCTATATACGTAAAAAAGAGAATAATTTCATAAAAGCGACAAAGAAAAGTAAATAAAATTATATTTTAATTAATAAAAATGATTATTTAAATCAGTTTCCCTGACAATAATTTACGTTGTAAGGGCTTACACAATATTCTATATATTGAGGGATTTTTTGATATTCTATATTTTCCATAATTAGTAAGTCAAATTAGTTGCCTTTATTTATTTGGTATTTTTCTTGTTGTGTAGTGTTTTTGTATTATTTTTATGGCTAAAGGACTTAAGTATTTTTGTCTTTTTTGAACAAAAAGAATTTAAAAATAATAAAGAATTTAATTAATTTTATAAAAATAATTAAAATTTAAAATAATATTACAAATTTTAAAAATCTAAATTTATAATTTTTTATTATATTAACATTATTTAATATTAAAATTTATTTTAAAATTATTTTTTTGGTTGAGAATATTTTAATCATTTCATAAAAAAAAATTAATTCATAAGTGGGTGTTTGGTTTTTTGAAAGCTGGTGGGTGAGACTTTGCTATTTACAGAAACCTTGGGTGGGATTAACTCTTTTTACCTATTTTCATAGGGGAAATATTAGGTAAACATAATTTGTGTATATATTTTATGTATTCAAATAACGTATCATAATATGATTTGGTGTTGATTTTTCATTAATTTATTCTTAAATTAAAATGAAATTCATCAAATTCCTACTTAAAAATTCAATCAAAATTGATTAAATATTAATTTATAATTTTATAAAATATATTTAAAATTTTTTTGAAATTTTTAAAAATGTTTTGTATTAGTGCCAGGGTGTTTCCGTTTTGCGAAACATAGAAACACAATTGTGCGATTCTGTGCTTCAGAGTCAATTTGTAACAATTTTAAATCATAAACAACAAAAATTGTAATGAAATAATTAAAGTTAAATGCTGACCTACACTCACCTTCTTCGGATGGAGAATATCATTTTTTATTAAAAATAAATAAATAAATAAATTTTATCTGACAAATAAAAATATTGAAAATGTATAAAAGTATTGAAATGAATAATATTAAAATTGAAATTTATAAAAAATAAATTATTTCTTGCAATAATTTTGTGAAAAAATTAATAAATTTAACTGAGAAGTAAAAAATAAAAATTTGAAATTTAAAAAATAAAAATAGCGTTTCATCAGACTTGGGTGGAAAATAGATATTTGGGCCAAAAAATATGCTATCGTGTTGATGTTGCAGGCCAGCCACCTCACTCATAACCAATCATTTCCGTTGCAGTGATTAAAGGGCAGAAGAATTTGTTGTTATTATTAAATTTCGGAATTCTTCTTTATCTATTATAAGCTGTATTATAATTGGACTGAGCTTACTCTTTTTAGTGTCCGACTTTTATCGACGCCGTCAAATCCAATGTCGCAACCCAACGATGGCTGTGGATCTCCTTGGTGTACCTGATTGTCTGTACAAAATACCTATAATCAGAGCTATTTGAAGAGGCTTGTAATATGTGTGTAGTTTCACTTTATATTAAAGTTTTATGACTTCCAGGTGATTGCTGGCACAAGATATTACAAAAAAGAAGAGGAGCCGTTCCCTGTTAATATATATTAATGCGAGCCCAGATCATGTTAATGCCGTCAGGTATTGTTTCCACAGTTGAGTGTTACACATCAGCTTGAGGAGATACTTGAGCACGAGGTCATGCAAAACCTCGATTCCCTTTAAGTCTACTGAGGAGCAAGAAACTGCCAGTAAATTCGCAATTTTGATGAGCGATTTCATGCACTTTAGGAAGTGCAGCGGTTAGAGTCAAGCTACAGAGCTGACATCCTTCACATTGTAGAAGTACCCACATCGGCATTCAAGACATAGTAAATTTCATTACTCTTCATGGATAACTCTTTAAATCTGAAAACTAATCTCCATGTTTATACAATCCCATCAAAAAATTTATCCAAATTAAGAAAAAGAAAGAAAGGGAAATCGAAAGAAAACAATGCCATGAAAAAGAATCAACAATATTGAGCATCAGTCTCAAATAATTGATTAACCAACAACTGCTAAGCATGCACAGGACCAGGACTCATCGCCACAACATTTGCTGTACTGTCTGGCGGCGAAGCACCCGTTGTAATAGGAGGCGGAGGACTGGAGTTAGTAGTAACAGATGTAGGCGGCGTTGCCTGAACAGTGGGAGGTGGTGGAATTGAGCTAGGGTCAGGAGTAGGATTATTTGGAGGGCTAGGTGGAGTTGAGCCGAGGTCAGGACTAGCTGGGCTTGGCTGGGAGGAGCCTGCCGCAGGAGAAGGTAGGTTGGAGGTAGGGGTGGGGAAGAGAATGGGTTGAGAATGGCAAGAATCACGGGAGCAATTATGAGACTTTTGGATGGCATGGCGAAGGAGTCCGAATCCCAAGACAAGACCCAGAACCACCAACACTGTGACAATGAAAATGAAGATCTTCGTTGCTTTCCCGACATAACACATATTTATCTTCCTGAGTTTTGTACCAGAAAACTCTGAATCTGAAATGTTGGCTTCTGGTGTTTACTTTGTTTGGTGAGTGTCTAACTTTCCTGGTTTAGGATGGAAGTGTGACTCTTTTTCGTTCTTTCAGGGGGATTTTGGTAGGAAGGACAAGTCAGTGAGGGTGCATTTTCAGGTGGGGGGTTGAAAGAATAGTATAGTACGAAGCTTGGTTTTTGTTTCCTCAACTTACAATTATGGCCCTAAATTTCCATAGAGTTACGAGAAAGTCACGTCGTAATTAGATCAGTGAAGACTTCGGTAATCGAGCCCAACAGACTTGTCTGCCAGGTGATCCTTTCCGATAAAGCTTCTGTAAAAGCTGTAAAGTATGATTGGTTAAATACTGACAAAGTGTTTGCAGTCTCGGTCGGAAAGAAGACGAGCAGAGCAGTAGTAATTGTGATTGGTTCCAGCAGAAAAGTTGCTTGAAAGTGAAGCATCACAAATTGGGTGTAACACCTCGCACATTGATTGATTAGGTTTTACTTCAAATCAAGTATCACTAAATTTTTAATAATTTTAAATATATATTTAAATCCATTTTTTATTTCTTATACAGATAAAACAATAAGTTCTTGTTATTTAAATTTATAAAAATTAAATTTTTTGTAATTTTATTTAAAAATTATAATAAAATATTAAATTTTTGTCATCTCAATTACGTACAAAAACAAGTTTAGTAAAAGACATACTTAAGAATAAATCAATAAGACAAGTTTGATGTATAACAAAATGATTAATTTTCATGACATACATTTGTTATCATGCACTTTTGTTTTCATGAATTTGTGCTTTGGATTTATTAAAGTTTTGTATGTTTTGATTTGATGAAAAAACTATATTAAAATATCTAACTTATCATTATATGAATTAATTCATGATAAAAAGAACAAAAAGTTATTTATTTTACAGTTTTGATAAGATACATGACTGCGTGTGTCTACGTCGTACAACTGTATATGTCTTGTGCAAGGTTATACACAATTTTTTTTAAGTTGTGCAAGTGTTTGTGTAGCAAAATGTCAGGAGACACAATCGTGAAGATTTTGAATACACGATCATGTGTTATAAAAGTAATGACACATTACCAAATAGCTCGTGCAAGTTTAGTTGTATAGAAGTTAAAAGTCAACATCTGGATACATGCTTGTATAGAGAAGACACACGCCCATGCAAAGATCAAAACTTGTTTGTGCGTATCTCATGAGGAGTATCGTACTGTTAGATTATGCAATCTTTTAAAAATCTTAAGATTTAAAAAGATATGATGACACACGACTGTGTGTATAATGTACACGGTTGTGTTGGGTTAGTGTGATATAGAAAATTGATTGTTGGAATGTAATTAATGATAGGAGCACAATCGTGCATTTACTCAAATTTTGTTCTAACGACTCTCAAATTTGTTTCAACAACTAGCTCTCTTTAAATCATATATAGGAAAGTTGATTTGAAGATTGAGGGGTTAGAGATCACTATGTTATGAACTATATCTTTCTTGTTCTTTACTTTTCCACATTTTCTCTCTACATATTTCGTTTACATTCTTTTGAAAGAAATCTTTTTGAGCTCATTTTTGTATTAACCTTTGAGAAGTAATTATTTCTTATAGTTTCTTCATAAACAGTAAGGCATAATCCTATCAAACTTAGTCGTTGAACGAAATATTATAAAACTATTATAAAAGATGCAATCTTATGAAACTATTGTATATGGCGCAATCTCGATAGAATTAGTGTGGGTGAATCTCGATAGAACTATTAAGTGAAATTTTAATGAAAACTAGTGGAGAAAAACTTCAAGTGAGTTTACTTGAAAGAATAGATGTATAAAACTCGTAGAGAAACTTCAAACCACTATAAAAATCGCTAAACAAAATTCCCTCTTCCCTTACTTTTTAATTGGCTCATGTTG